>JAVQJL010062285.1:0-49675 GCA_036024295.1 Nannoperca obscura | reverse complement strand
GTTTTGCAAATTTTTTACAAGGAAGGACATTTATTCAACACATATTTGTGAGTAGCCTCCACACTGATTTTTTTGTCTTTGGAAACAACAAAACACATGTTGGGAAAGCACACAAATTCCTTAGCATATGTCGCTATCCCAGCATATACAGTGTGTGTCACTGTCAAATAGATAAACGTTTCATACCCGTTATCCAACTCACCCATTCCAAACCCATAAACTTCTCCACAAGGGTCCGAAATAAATGTCAAATCGCACAGAACGTAATATACTTAGTAAACTTAATTCCAGTAGAGATTATTTCTGGCCTCTCACAACCCAAATGCATACTACAGATAGACCAAACTCACCCAGAGCTCCTTGTAATACACAGGGTGTTCTGTAGTTGTTGATAAAGGAGGTGTATATGCATCAAGCTATTCTAGACTCAATTGGTGTGTGCCATATGACAGACTGCACCAAGAATACATTGTTTTGGACCCATTTTATTATTACATTCACTCTGACAAGCATTAATTCCCCCCGTAGGCTTAGACCTACAGTAACAATAAGGGAGTCTGTGTGTTGGGGGAACTGTTACATCTGCACATCCCAGACTCAAGCCACCATACTTCCACCATAGTTCAAGGGCCCCCTGAATCCCAGCCAACAAGCCTCAGCAGTTTTTGAGGCCCGTAGACCCTTTGGAGCTTCTCCACGTGAAAGAAGAAGAATCGAAGCTACTGTGAATCCTTCAGTTCGGACGTGTCGTATTCACTCTCCTTCCCCTGGACTTCAACTTGCTGGTAAAAATTAAAAGGACAACAGAGAAGAGAAGAACATAAATACAAAGTGTAAACATTGAATAGCTCTATTTGATACAGTGTCACAGTTTATTACAATTTTAACAGATTTTGTCTGCACATTAAACTTCATATACTAACACTAAAAGGTACTTTTTAACTCTGACTGGTAACATTATATTTTTGATGTTTATAGATTGCTTGTATATTTGAACTTTAACTGAAACTTGTTGATTGTTGATCCAATAAAGAAAAACTTCTACAGGACATTACCTTTGTCAGATGCGGGTAATAGAGGTTGAGGATGTTGGAGATGGCGATATAAAATGCGCTAAAGATGAATGAAACCGTGATGGAGAAGAGAGCGATGCCGGAGAGCACGCACAGCAGCGTCAACCCACCTACGAACAACAGGGACACTGACAGACAGACACAGACGGCGTCATCAGATAAGGCTTGTTGAGGGGCAGAATCATTAAAAGTCTTGACATGAGTACACCTACCCTCAAAGAAAACAAAACCCAGTGCCAACATAATAACGGTCACAATGGAAAAAGTGAGGAAGAGTCCGACAGGCAGTGCAGCCATGGCGCTGAACACCAACACTGTCAGAGCCAAGAAAGGGTGGCTGCTGAGGTACTGCCCGATTCTTGTATTCATCAGCTTTGTTACCTGTCAAAAGGGAGAAAGACACCATACATCTTTTGTAGTCAGAAAACTGACCCTCTCCTGATCTGCTGATGGACAAGTTAAACTGTATACAAAATAAAGTTACCCTGGGGTCTTCATAGAACTGGTTCAACAGGGTGCTCATGCTTCCCCTCAGCTGCTGAATATCAGTCACAGCCCTTCTGCTGCTGCTGAACTCCATCTCCGCAAACTGATCTGACTGAAGACATGAGCAAAACTGAGTAAAATCACACAGCTCGGGTCAATCTTGCAGGCACAGACTTGATTCAACTGAGCAACAGTGGCTGTCACAGAGGACAAGCTTAAAGTTAACTGGCTATTACACCATTAATAACTTGAAAACATGTAAGAAAGTTAAGTTAACAAGTACAAACCTGAACAATGTAGTAAACCTGGCTTGATCCTCATCAAAAAGAAGCTCTCAACACATGAATCTGTGTCCCTTAGCTGCCACATACACTTCCCACAGCTGCTACACACCCTATTTAAACACCCTCCTTCTTCTTTTTCTTCCTCCTCCTCCTACTTCTTGCTCTTCTGAATTCCTGATCAGAGAGACTGTGAAAAGGCTTGTTGGTATTGTTGCTGCCCTCTCTTGTTCAACAAATGTATGATCAGCACAAAGACTGCAGTTGAAGGCATTTTGGTGTGGGAGGCTTTACTTTTCTACCCAACTGTTTCAGTGCTATTTGTGGAATATCATATTCATGTGGAATATCCTCTAAATTGTTGGGGAAAACGTAATCTACATTTCATTGAATAGGCAAGATCAATACCCTCTGATAAAGTATGGCAGCTTAAAACTAAACTAAATAAGTAGAAAAATTCATAAATTAATGTGAGCAGTACATTTAGCCAAAAACCCTGCACTCAAAATAACTGAGTAGTTAAGCTGAAATAGATAAAGAATATATTTGTGTATTTATTTCTATCATGTTATTTGTGTTCATATGTATGAATATAATATGGAATTTATTCAGTGGAAATAATACAGATATTTATACTGATTATTCTGAGGTATCAGTGGAGTTTTGAGTGTATTTAGAATCATGAGTGCTCCCCAGTGGTCACAGTGAGGAACTGCAACACTTCATTAAATTAATGGCCAGCTCACACTGCGTTAACATCAGTATAATCTTTGATTTATACCACAATGTACAGCTCATTATTGGCGTGATTATAACAAATAAGAGTGCCATCAGTACTGGTAACACTTGCATTAATAAAGAGCTGTTTTCTGCAACAGCATCAAGCCAGACTTTATAGCATTTTAGCATTTAAACATAGATATAAATACTCGTTATTAATGTTGATTTGATTACAAAGAAACTCATATGCAATGATCTATACTGGTTCTTCAGGTGTCTTACCACACGTACAACCACACGCCTTCTCCTCTTTATCTGACATATTACTCATAGTCATTAAAGGACCACTGTCACTAATTATGATGGATGTCTTGGCCAGCCTCCTCTACTTCTGCCTAATTGCACCATAAACCACCAATTTTCTTTATTGAATAGGTGATGAATTATAAAATGATTTGTTTGCGAGGTAAAGGAAGCTCTTATTTTACTCTGTGGATTGAAGAATTAAGAATAAAAGCACTATCCTGAATGACTTTACTAAATAATTTCACGCATACCATCACAAAATACAAACATGCTGCAGTTTGCATGCAGCAGCCAGTAACTTCTGTGTGACTCTGAAACCTGTTGGTGTGTTGTAGAGAGCTTTCAACCATGCACCGTTCGATACCGTGATTGATTGTTGAGCTACTGCTGTGACTGGTTTGCTATGAGGGAAATCACAACAGTAGTCCTCCGGAGATCCAGTGGAGGTGTTCCCACTTTACTTCACAGCTGTCAGACCGAACAGGCCTGCGTAAAAATAACGACCACACTTTCTCCCCTCTCTGCTCCGCAATGATATTAGATGACAACTGCCAGATTTCTCTAAAGACGGAGACTGGTCGGAATATTAAACGACTGAACTACACCCAACCGCTGATTACTTCCTCAATCAAATATAGGAGCCGCTGGTGTTTACCACCACCCACAGATTAAGTTTAGCCCCTTGAGTTTCTGGATAGCATTAAATATACGAGGGCACATAACTGCAAAACCTTCGCGAGGGAAATGGCAGTGTGATCTATTTTGCACTACACCCCCGGGACCAGTGATGACAACTTATTTGGACCCTTTATAGCTGCCGGCCATACTAATTAATCACACTCTGTTGTATTGAGTACAGGGGGAATGATTTGGTGGGAGAGAGGAGAGACTGCATCTACCTCTCCAGACTGCTAAACACAATGAACTCAGTGATCCAAGGCTTGAGGAGGTACATAGGAGGGAGCTGTGTGGGCGTTTGTGGGCAGTTTGTGCATTTGCGCACACAAAACAAGGGATTCCCTATAATTAAGTGCAATTCTTTTGTCTTCTGTCCTTTTCTTACTCAAGGGTTTCATTCGTATGACTCATCCATGTCAAATTATACACCTCATAGAGGCAACTCCCACGTCACACATCAGCCCACAGCTTCACTCGACAACCAGGCCCGGCTGGCGGTTGGATGTCCAACAGCAGGCCACAGTTTTCCATGAAAGGCTTCAGTCACAGCTGTGAAACATCTGGGAGAGCAAACACTAAATGTACCGTTCTGCTGCATCCCAAATCCCCAAACCCTACTTACTAACTGTATATACTGTATATGTACATCTAAAAATGATCATACTGCTTTTGAAGTTATTATATTGGCAATGGTTGCAAGAAGTGCCATTGTTTTAGTAGAATAATTAGTAGTGTCTTATTTAGAATTAAAATTATTCAGCAATTAACAAGAAAAAAGTTTTAAAAATGAACTTTGTTTATCTTAAACACAGTTTATCTTTGTTTATGTTTATTCATGCTTTTCTCATCTTTTAATCATCTTGTGACCCCTCCAATTTATTTCGAGACCCCAAGTACAGTACAATATGTATACAACAAGTAGGGTACATATTGTCCTGTTTTTTTTTAACCACCGGAATATTTTATATTTTATGTATTTCTAGCTCATTTCATGATTTCTTTTGCAGCTGTGAGTACCTCCTCCAGTCCCTTTGTGCATTGTCTTCTGAGACAATAATGTACACCAACACCTTACTCAAAAATCTGTTGTTTTTAGCAGCTTCCTGGTTTGAATGTGTGTGATCCTGCAAATGAGAGCCTGACTCTCAGTGAAACTTCCCTGAGCAAATAAAAGTTTTAAAAACTAATTTTGTCGCTTTTCTTGTGTGAACAAAACCACTCTTAGGTACATAATTAAATTAAATGTTAATAGTTCTTTCACACCTAAAACCATTATGGATTTTATTTAAATGACACCATGAAAAAGAAAGTTCTAAACAATTTGTTCCACCTGTTAAACAAAGTGCTGCCACAGTTTGACAAGAGCTGCTGAGAGAACTGAACTCAATCTTATCAATCACTTTCTGAAATAATCAATGTCAAGCAAAACAAATGAGAGTCAGCATAAGGTTGTCTTAGCTAATGTTGCACAGCTGCAACCAAAGTAACTGTAGTTAATAATGGTGCATTGTTTGTTCAGAAGCTTTTAATTAGAATGATCGTTTTTCAAACGTTATATTTTACCATAAAAAGTGCCACAACTAGTAAAATACATGAAGATATTAGTTGTTTTAATCTGAAACATCACACAATTGATTTGTAGTTCAACTGAATGTCTCCACTGGGCATCAATAAATGCATATTTTAACTTACTTTTGCCACAAACCTCACATTGGAAATACATTTTGACCTTGTGAGCCACGTGATACAAAAACAATTGCAGCTCATTCAATAGTTTAAATGAAATTTAAAATAATAAGACCACTGAAAGTAACAGAGTTGATCCATTGCTCCTGAGACAAATGACAGCCCGCTCTCCTACTTGAGGGTAGATGAAAACTGAACGTTCTTGGTGTGTCCCATATACCTGCGATGCAGAGACAGCTGAATGCCTGAGAGCAAATTGACTGCGCAACATTTCTACTGGAACGTGCTGAGCCGCTCAGCACATTGCAGCCAGGGTGTGATTGATGGGCTGTCGCACATTCCAATTTGCATCCGCTGATTGTAAAAACTAATCACTGTGAGAGGAGGAGCGACGAAGAGCATAAAGTAGTCAGAAATCTCCTGTGGTTCCATGTCAACTGATGCATGTCCACCTCTTGTGTGGCTTTTAAAATGAGATCATGTGTTACATTACTGACGTCTGTCCCTCACTGACAAGATGCAGTCGAAGCCTGCTGAGTTTTATGAGAAAATGAGAGGGACCTGGTGCTTTTCTTTTTTCCTTCTTCTTCGGGCTTGTCACACTCGATACCCACACTCTCGATCACACTCTCCATCTCTATATATACCACCTCCCATTTCTGAGTCCTGACTTTGTTCACCTCTCTTTGAAGTTGCAGAGGAGTGTTGGCCAACAGCTGGCCACAGGAAAACAAAATGTCTTTGGAGTCTGCCTTGTGTCAAATAGGATAGTCTTCATTGTCAGTGGTTGTCATTTTGCCAAATGAAGGTTTTCCGTTCCTGTCCCTCCGACTGGGGAGAGTGAGGGGCTCAAAGGGAGCTCCCTGGAGGGTGGTAAAGGGCGCAGAGGAGGATGGAGCCCTTGTCAACCTCTCAAAGCTCACCAGCAGCAGCTGCACTTCGCACAAATGCACACAGGAGGATGTACATTGTTAAAAAATAAGAATAGTGACAAAACTTTGTTTGAAAAATAAAAAAATAGTTTGACATTTTTTTTACTTCTGATTCACTTTCTTGCCGAGACATTACCATGCTCTTTTTTCATGATAATGACGAGGCTGGAGCCCACAGGTAACTAACTTAGCTTAGCAGAAAGACAAGAACTGCAGGGAAAGATCAATAATTCAGGAGTTGTATCTAGTATTACGCTAGTTTAATTTGTACACAAATTCTCCATATTACCTTGTGGTGAAAAGATTACCAGTCTTTTTCTTGGCAAGCACCAGTTGCTTCGCAAAGTCTGGTTGCCTGGCATCTGGTCCTAGCCAAGAAAAGTTTGAGGTAGCTAACTCCCCGTAAAACTGTGAACTGTTGTTTTAACTTTTCGGTTTTTGTACCAGTTAAACAAATGAGATCCAACATGTTTATTGGGGAGCTTAAGAGGTGCTGCTAGAAATATTTTGTTACATTTGGACGAAGTTATCAGTCTTCATGCTAAGCTAAGTTAGCGGCTGCTGGCTTAAGCTTCATTTTTACCCATACAGACCTGAGATCGGTGTCTCCCCTCACTTTTTTTCATGGGGATAAAAAGTGAATAAGGGTATTTCCCAACTATGTCCAACAATTCCGTTAAGCTTTAATAAAAGCACTCATTTACTTACAAACAGTCATGTTTCAGGAGTCACATGTTTGCTTCTATCAGCAGTCAGCACATTGCACATCTCTGTTGATAAAGCCCAACGTCTGGCTTTTGGTTTATCACCCACTTCATTATGGACAGTGATTGAATTTGCAATATTTAATCAGCGTGTTTCTAACATTAAATTATAATGGATCAACACAGCTGCTGCAGTCTATCAGAAAACACGCTTTTCTATCAATTAGATGCAAAATCTATCAGGCGCCGCTGAATAACAAAGGAGGGTAGACATTTTCAAAAGTTGGGTCAGTGGGTTTACAGTTTGAAAAACAGCACCTCAAAGAAAAATGGAACTGATCAGCAAAATGTTGTTGCATTGTGTTGTTCTGCTCCTCATCAGATATGCAGCTTCCTTCTCGGCTCTGGTATTTTGATGGATTGCTGCTGCTGCCGTTTGTTCTTGCATTTTGATACACGGTTATGATTAAAGAGAGAGATGGATTGCTAAAGACTGATGTATTGATTAGCGACAGCTCTCGAGAAAGAATAGAATAAAAAGAAGGAGGAGGAGATGGTTGGAGAGGTCATCATTAAAGAAAGGTGAAGGTAGAGTAATACACCCTCATCCATTATGTGCTGCGCCTTTGTGTGAGTCTGACCTGGAGGAGACCTTTGGACTAGAGGAAGTGGGGGTGGGAGTAAAGAGACAGGATGAATAGGGGTGGCAAGAGGAGTTCCTCTGTCTCATTAAAACGGTGGCCATCCTTTTGTGTTTTCCATAACTTGACAATGTGTCCCTAAGGAAGGCAGAGAGAGCCTCAGCTTTAATGTCCTCTGCTGGACTCGCTCATTAAACCCTGTTTGATTGTTTTGAACCGAGTGGGAAGGAATTTGCACAGCATCGTGTGTTTTTTGCAGGAAAAAGATCATGGGCCCATCATATTTCATGTGGTTTTAGGGGTTATTAGAGTGCACCGCACGGCAGAATAACCTCTGATCTAACTGCAGTGTTCACTAAACAAATCTTTTATAATGCAAACATCAACAAATTTGTCAGGTGCATGTGCATAATATCTCACCCACACAATCGCACAAATGCACAGACAAAAATGCACGCCTTCTGCCGGCGTCAACTTCACAGGTGACCTTTTGTGTCTGCAGTTGTTTGGACTTGCAGATTTTTTTTTGATGCTCTAACAACCCTGAATTAAGCACTACTCCAACATCAAGGTGGTGTGGTTAGCCAGATGAAAGCAGAGGGGGTTGCACGGCAGGTAATACATTAAACGGGCAGGTATTCACAGCCACAGGCGCGGCAGCTGGGGAGAAGGACGAGGTGTGATGAAAGTGGCATTGATTCATCATCTCTCTCTATCACAGGAAAACTGTGAGTGCCACATAAAGCTACTCTGAGATTGTCAGGAGAGGAGCTCAGCAGCTTTTTTGGTTGAAGTAGCACAAATACATTTTTCTACCTTACAAAATCTCTAATTATCAGCAATATATTGATGCTTAGAAAGTGAGCATAAAGTACAGAATTATGGACTTATTCTATGTCATGTTTAACTGATTTTCAAAAGTTTAAATATAATGCAATTTAGCACAGTGAAATCAAACAAGGGTACAGAAGAAGCTGGATCTGGAACTGGATTGAATCGATGTTTTAGGTGCCAATCCATTGATTAAAACCCCTTTTCGAGACCCCAATGTTCCCCTTTTATTAATTAGCTTAAAGTTCCCCAAAACTTAAAGGGGCTTTAATATACACCCTGTATTTCTCTATAAGATTAAATATTCATAACAAAATAAACAACAATCAAAGTTATATTAAAGAAAATACAACTTTTGTAAAGGAGGAGTTTTTTTACCATTGGTTTTTTGACCAATGTTACTTTTTACGCTAATCTGTTCGACAGTTGGTGGCCCGAAGCACCATAGGATTATCAACAGTTTGTTGAATGTGATATGTTTAAACTTTTGTTTGTCACCTTTAAAATAACAGTACTACCTTGTGTGTAAGAATCTGATTGGGGTTTTCAGCTCTTTATTGAAGCTATAGCTTCAGGTTACTTTATTTATAAAGACAAATTAGGCACAGACCAAGTCTGGTCTTGTGGTTTGTGGTTGATGACTGCTGGAACAAAGTCTATTTTTGTATCGCTTTGACCTGCACCTTTGTACCATAAACCTCCATCCAGAGGGAAGGAGCTTGAATTCTCTGTACAGAGGCTGTTGCTTACAATCGAGGTGGACAACCTCTGTACCTGTCTGATGTACAGAGATGTTACATTAAGCTGTAACCCACCAATCAGCCGACTGGACCATCTAATAATCTGGTTCAGAGAATTTCTGCTCGTCAGTTGAAGAATAGTAAACCACTACACCAAAGAGAAAGATAAAACCGATGCAATAAAAGCATGGTAAAAAAAAAGGTCATCATGGTTTTGTCAAAGAGCAATTTGGACAGTTTCCTCAAACAAGACAAATGCTTGTGCCCTTTTTTGCACACAGCTTCACAAATTTTGGTAAATTTTGAATCAATAATTGTCTAAAAATACTTTAGGATAGGGGTTGCACCTATTCCACTGACTGACCCTTAATGGAAATCCCTTATCATGTCTTTGGTTTTAGATATGTTTAATTGAAGATAAGACTCCTCAGACCACTTGACAAAGTTATATAGCTATATGATGGTTACATTGAGTTAAATATTCTTTGGAAACGTTGAAAATAAAATAAAGTTTTGTGGGTTTCAACTGCACAGGATGAGTTTGTGGTTTAATAAGTTGAAAAAGCAAACAGCGTTTCAGGAGGTTTGACTTCCTGGAAGACTTTTGAACAAAGCATTTTCTTTTTGCCTGTGTAACTGTAACCCACAGTGTCCCTGAACACAAACCTCCAGTTAAAGAACCGCTTTGACACAAAGTATAATTTTGTCACTCTAAAGGTGTAATTTTCCACCAGCTGCAGTACCAGCCAGAGAGACATGAATTGGTCCTGATGTCTTCTGCTGTGACAGTCAATGATATGCGCACGCAGAGACTTGACAATCAATTGTTCTATTCTATCATTATATGTTGATTTCTGTGCGTTTCTGTGTGAAGAACCTGAACCTCATTAGTTGAGTCACAAGACAGAGTGCTGCCCTTCTTGCGTTTTATTTTATGTATTTTATTTGTTTGTTTGTTTGTTTGATTCCAATCTCAAGCACTTGATCCGACTATACAAAAGATGATATCGGTTGTTTCTTAGTAAAGAAAATGAGTTGAGTATTTAGGAGAGAGCCTGGAGCAGTCATACACACAGATGCCTAGATCACAGACAGACATAACAACAATATAATCCACTACAACAGCTCTGCAAGGAAGTCAACCTTTTGTGAAGAAAGTATCGGGGACACCAATGTGCTGGAACGCCTACGTGTAAGGAAATATAAAGCAATCCAGTACAACAGAACTACAAACTCTTCAACACTTAGTAGTACTTGTTGCAGGGTCATAGTACTGGATTGCATTACATTACACAGGCGGTTTTTGTGTCCACCTCTTTGTAGATATACAATATTTCACATTAGCAGTTTGTGTTTTAAACACTTAATGCCATAAAATGCCGCCTCGAGGTTAAGTGGATGAGCCCTTAAAATAAAGTGCAGACGGGCTGAGCACGTGAAAAAAAACACCAACCTTTAAGTGTTTCATCTGCAACTGAAGGATCTTGTGACACAGTTAAATGCTGCAGTAAAGTCTGCCAGAGGAGAATTATATTGCCCAGCATATAAATGATTAATCATAATTATCCTGAAATTTTATTTGAATCCATAAATTGTCTTGGAAATCTTTTGCCTTCTGCTCAGAGTGAGTTTTAACAGTGTTTTGTTAAAGCTCCATTAAGGAAATTTGTGATGTTACAAATGACTCTCTGCAATGTGAGAGGGCGGCTAGAGCCAGAATCAGCCAGGATTGCAGCTTCATGAGGGTAGAAGTCAAGCCTTAGAGCTATCAAACAAACAAGAGCTTTCTGTTTTAAGCATAGTGCAGAGGCAATCTTTGCTAAAGGTCTGAAATGACATCCTTGCAGCAGCTCCAACCTGGTCCTCCTTGATCCCAGTTTTGATACCAATCGATTGCTCAGATCTCATTCAAAGTCTGATGGATTTTTCTAGAGGCCCAGCTCCTAAATAATTTGAATGACATTTTCCACAAACACAAATAGTTTTCTGTCACCATGGTAAGCTCTGATCTTGAATCATCTCATCTGCTAATATCTCTACAGCTCAGTCCCTACTGTTAAAACGTTGATACCCTACATTTAGAGAAGATATGATATATATATATATATATATATATGCTATATATATATATATAAAACTCTAATTGATGTTTTGAACACTGACATTTAGTCTTGTTTTTTATGGCTCTGTTGTATTCTAGTGTCCCTGTAAGTCATAACATGTAAAACACCAGGACCCTGAAATTGCAGCAGCTAAATGGAATCCAGCCATTATTCATTTTATTCTGCAAAATGTGACAATCCCTAATTAAGAGCCTTGCAGCTTTGAAATAGAAGATTATTCATATTTTATGCCTTTGCAGTATTTCAAAGTATCATGCGAACTGAAGCATGAGTGAGAGAAAGACAGCGAAACTGCATGAAATGTGGTGACAGGATGTGATTCATTTAACAGTTTTCTGCAGTTTGTCGTCACTTTGTGGTTGAATGTCAGTGGATACATTTAAAACATCCCTTGGTTTATGTTGAATTGAGCAGCAACCGAATCAATGTTATCTGTATGTGAGCAAGCTGCAAAAAGAATAGTTAGACAGATAGATAGTTATAGTGTTTAGTGGAAGTAAAGATCTGCAGACTCTTGTCCCTACACTGCATGATTCATAGTCCCAGCTTTGGATATTGACGGACTTATGATAAATAGCCTTGACATACATTTAAAAATGTTATTTTCTTGTAGAGGATGTCATGTTATTTTCTCACCCTTTTTTTCTCTTTTTACTCTTTTTATTTCCATTTTTCCCTCACACACAAATGCACACAGCAGCCCAAGGTCCAAACAAATAAATAAACACATTTCTGCATGTGTACACACTCACACACACACACACACACACACTACCAATCAGCAGCAGCATAATCACAGCAGCCGCAGACAGGCCCATCTATCTTTATCACTGCAGCAACACACTTGTAAGACTAGGCAGTAAGCGTGCGTGCACACACACACACACACACACACACACACACACACTCAGTTTTTTCTCTTTGCCTTCCATCTTTCCCTCTTCATACTCTCATGTTCTCTCCTCCTCTCCTCCTCGTCGGCTGCATAAGCTTCACATGAGGGCTGACAGGACATTCATAAGATAGACAAACTTTATATTTCAGTGCAAACGAAAAGCACCTCAGCTTATACGATCATGTGGCGATGTTGATTTATTGAAAGAGGCCAGCGGCAGATTGTCTCACTGTAATAGATCCTTTTGTTCAGCTGCTGCCGACTTGTACTGTTTATGCAGGGAAATGTCAGTTAACAGTGAGCTGTATTTGGCAGGAGTGGGTTTTTCTGTGTGCGTGAGAGAGGTGTTAATTGGATTGTGGTGAGCTCTGTGCAAGACTGCGATTGGCTGACTGTGCCTGCTGATGTCACCAGGGGGAGTTTGTTTCTTTAACTCCAGAAAGAGGTGATTATAGATTAATAAAATAACATCTTCATGTGTATGAGTATGTGTGTGTGTTTGTGAGAGAGAGAGACAGAGAAAGAAACCATGCTCCATTTCTCACTTATCCTGAAGTTGACAGGGACAAAGTGTCGGCTCAGTCAGCGCTGCTGTCAAGACTTTAATTGAGCACACACACACACATCTGAATCAAAACTTTCTATTTGAGTTTGTGATTGCCTGGATTGTTACAGTTGAGCTGATGCTGTGGAACAACGCACCCCTGTTTGTCTCTTTATTGTACAGTGCATCCTCCTGAATTATAAAAAAAACACACACACACACACACAGACACACACGTTGTGACCACACAGCAGCACACAGGTGTATGCAGTAAGAGCTCTACGGTGTGTTTAGGATGCTTAAAAGTCAGGTCACCATGCACATGTTGATTCTCCGTGATCATCGACATTCATCTTCTGTTGTATTACTCACAGGTGGAGTGTGTAGGGCTGAAAGCAAATACCCTGCTGTGTGGCACAAATCATTTTAATGCTCCACCAACAGCTGGATTTTGATAAGTGTTTGCAGTGTCAATAAGCAAGAGAAATTCAGTCTAAGGTGTTTATATGGTTAATGTGAATATTTTGTTTAGCTGTGCTTGGAAGGTGGCTGTTCAGCTATAGCGAGGGATAAATGGGTTGCTATAATCTATACAAAGGGTTTTATTTAACACGTTTTACTAGTCAGCTATTTTCAAAAGATTTCCCTTGATGTTTACTGGAAATAAATAACTAGTAATTTGATAATAATTATACAGAAAATGGGACTTTTCTTGAAAGTCAACCTCAATTTAAATCTAAGTAACTATTAATTAATCATCAGTTCATTATTGGAAAATTAATTCTCTATAAATGTTGAATTTTATGCTTGCTTGTAGACAAAATTCCCATTAATGCATGAAAATGATGTCGAGACTGTTTTTCTTTCAGATTGTGATCTAATGTGCAGAAAAAAAGACACAAATCATCAGCGGCACTATATCTGAATCCTTAGAGATACTGTTCTTTATTTGTATAATCAAAAATATTGATATCAGCCAATACGTTTCTGCATACTTTCTCACAGCACAGTAATACATACTCTTTATACAGTCAATACATTCATTAGGAGGAAAAACTGAATTATGCAAGCCTATAATCACTCCAGTACAATCAAAAAAACACAGTTTTGAAACACTGCTATGGAGAAAGGTAAAAGACTGCTCAAAAAAGGTCATTGTGTAGAAAATCACAATCAGAAGATGCCAGAAGCATACAGATAAATATATCTGTTATAATACTGTGCTGTATGTAATTATATTCATCATGACTGAGTATAAATACATATTTGATTTCATACATTACAAGTCCTATGGCACAAACACTTTTTAAAGCTTCTTTCTGTCTAACACGGACATTACACGCACACATTCGCGTGCACACACGCACACGCACACGCACACACACACACACACACACACACACACTGTAGAGCAAAGCAGGTAGAGAGAGAGAGAGAGTGGGAGAGAGCGAGGAAGCAGGATGTGTGAGAAAGAAAATATTATTTTACCTTGTGATTGATTTATGTTTGGTTATCTTTTTAATATCTGGCTGAAGAAAATATAGATCATTGTCTCTTTTGTTTTTTCTCATAATGGGGACGATTTCTCAGTACCACACACACACACACACACACACACACAGACAGACAGACAGACAGACAGACAGACAGACAGACACACACACACACACCCTCCCACCTGCTCCCGAGTGCCTCACGTGGGAGACAAAGGGACACCTGCATGTGACACTCTTTCAAGCCCCCCAATCATCCCTTTCGCTCTGCTTTCCCAGCATGCCTGCCTCGCTCCCTGGAAGCCGTGGGAATGAGGCGCTGGTTCTCTCTCACAAATGTCACATTAACATGGCTGAAACACTGCACGGGGTTAACGCGTGAAACGAATGTCATGGCAACATTGATCTGGAATGAACTCCTCAGGCTGAAGCCCAAATCATTTTTTGTGATCTCGCTTTCTTAATGATTGCAGTCTGATCATTAGGCTGTATTGATTAGGATTAAAGTGCATATTTTAGTGTCTTTACACTAAATGAAATGTATCGCGCACGACTTTAATGGACTGGGAGTCAACGAGCTTGCTGAGTGATCACTGGTTATCGACCTTTTGGCCATTTATCTCCATCACATAACGCAGGACATCCACCAGCATCAATTCAAGGTCCCCAACCACATGGATCAGGTCTCTGATGAGAAATGACGCCGCAATGTGCTCAGTATGCACATGTAGCACAAAAGACTTCAAGGTAATCAGTTGACGAGTAAAAAGGACACTTGTGAAATTAACTTTGAGCGAGTGCATTTGACATAAAGTAGGAGTTAAGAGGGATGAGTGGGAGGAGTACAGAGTGAAAGAGGTGAGGAACAAGTGGCAATCGGTGCTCCCTCATTCGCTTTGCAATTTTGAAGAAAATCAATTTGTGGAGGAACAAAGAAATGGGAATTTCTTGGAGGAGCCAGTTATGGCCTGGGTGCACAACTGAATTGAAAAAAGCAGGGTTTGGAAGTTGGAGAATTATGTTTACTCAGATTAAAGTAATCTTTGATGGGAAATGAAATTGGAGAGACTGTCACATAGACAACAGCTAGAATCTGTGAAAACACAGCACTTGTTTTTTTGTGTAGCTCTGGCTGGAAACTGAAGGAGATTTATTTCTTTAATTTAACAGTAACAATATAGGTCTTTGTTGTTTTGGACACAATTCTTATTTGGTCTGAGTTATTCACCAGTTTTATTGCTGAGATATTTTACAACACTTGACACTTTGGCCAAAACTTCACCTACATGCAAGGAGAAGGGACAGCAGCAGCAACACTTGTAGAATGAGGACTTCTCACTTAATCAAATCAATCATTGATGTGCTTTTTAGATTTTGTTCTTATCTTAGCTTTTTTTTAATCTTAGCTTTTACATTTTATCTCTGACTATGGTAACAATATTGTATCGCCCATGTCCATCATGAGACTCTCAATTCAAATTATAAGGGAGGAAAGGTAGTGAAGATTTTTGTTTTGTGTTGCGTTTTTGACAACAACATCTATACTCTACAGCACAAGCCACCACACAGTCTTTAAGAAAACCCCAATTTAACTCAATTATAAAACCATACACAAGGATAAACACATGTGAAACATCTGTAATACTCATCTACTGTATTTCAAAGCTGGTTAAGATATTATCATTAAACTGTAAAGTCAATCCTCGTACCAAAGGACTTAAACCTTGTCTTGCTGTATCATCATATCTCAGCAATGAAGTTGACGATTTAAATGTTGGTACAATTGACAAAAAATGGCCAAAACTTAGAAACCCTTGCCCTGATTTTCAGCTGCAGCCATTTTAGTTTCTTTGCTTTAATGGTTGCTATGGTGAGAGAAAAAGCAACGACACACCTACTGTCACCCCCTAAAGTGTCTCAGATGTTTGAGTGTCGAACAAGAGTTTGGAGGGCATGACTTTAACAGCTATGACAGACACTCCTAACATTCATCAGATTTAAAGCCTCACCTATTTAAAAAAAAAAAAAAAAGGGAGCCTGATGTGTCTGATCCCTCTGGGCAGGTATTAGCAGAAATCTGCCCTTTGGCACAGCTCCATTCTCACTAGATAGATGAACACCGCTAATGCCCCAAGGTGTCTGGAGAATGGATGTGCATTGATCTCAATGTGCTTTTTCTGTGGCCATTACAGCGCACTGTGTGTGTGCGTATGTGCGCGTGTTCACATTTATGGTTTTCTACCGGGCAGCACTGAGACAGAGTTGATGTAGGTGACTACGTTTCGGCGTAAAATGTTACTGAACTGCGGTCAGCCAGCAGCAGAATGAGCGGGGCTGAAATGTGCCACTGTGGCCCTGAGACCAAATTCCCTGCTGCATCATGGGACATAAAGACATAAAGCCTTGGACAGGGAAAACAAATTGAAGATAAGGTGAGCAGATTATTCTGTCCTCTCGATCTCTCTCTCTCTCTTTTATTCTCACTCTCTCTGAAAGCTAAAGGGTTAAAGAGATGTTCAGTTGCAGTCATTATATTCATCCAGATAATGGCGAACAGTAAGTCATCATGGACCATTAATAGTTAATAGAGGACTATCTACTAATAGCAGAAATTTCCTCTTCCTAATACTGGAAATGTGATTACTACATTAATGACATCTTGGAGCCAAACCGACCCCAAGTCTTATTATTTTTCTTTTTTGCCTTGTATTTTTGTGAAGTTATAATAACAGTCAAGTCTACCATTAATAAATAAACATTTAACCAACAATAAGCAGAGTCTACTCATCCTACAACACTCCATGAGCTTAGATGTGATAACTTGTTCTTCCATAGCCAGCGCCGACTTGTAGGTGACCTGCACTGCTAGGATGAAGTCAACACACACGAGAAAAGTCCGGAAGGGCTGTTCATTTTACAAAAGCCCAAATTAACATGCCTTTGTGACGCCTTTGCATATTAAACTGGGAATGACAGCGCTGTTTTACATTGCTTGAGAGACAGTCAGAACTGTGGGCAGTGGACACACTGTCGGTGGCTCTGCCTGTGTGAATCACCCCTTCAGGTGAGATGTTTAGTGTCCAGACTCTGACTGGCTCTCTGCTTCCTGGAAATGACTCCCAACGGACAAAGACGCAGCTGTTCAAAGCTCCCGGCCGTCGGCGGCAGTGTGCAAAAGAGAGCTTCAATAAAGAAACCACTGTCACCGGGCATTTAATGTTTCATCAAGGCTTCATCTAGTTGTCAGTTGTACAAACGGTGGCTCATGAAATTGAGTGATAGATGGTGGTGATATCAATTTATCAGTCTGTGAGTCTGGAGTCGTTCACTCAGGCAGCAGTCAGTCACTTTCAGTAGCTTTGTTTTTTGCATGGAAGAAACAATCAACATCTGTTTGATGCCGGTCGCTGCTTTGTGAATACTGTGAATACCTGCTGTTTGCTTTTCCACCTTGCTAGCATACCACTTTGTTATCGCTCAAAGCTAGCTAAACTGTCACCTCTGTGCTCTCCGGGCGTGTTGACATTTTCAAGCCTCAAAGAGTCCCATGCGGGCAAAGCTGGTCACCAAGGAGACAAAGCCTCGATATGTTCCCCAACGATTGAGGGTGGGGGCAGCTGCTGGTGGCTGAGGACTCAAGAGGAAATACAGATGGGCTTCCCATTTTTGTCGTACTGGTACACCAACATCTTGATGCAGTGGGAGTTGGCTGGTGAGATCCAAGGGCTGCTTGTGATGGAGAAGTTGTGGCTGGCGTAGAACGGCGGCGGCTGCTTCCGGCAGTGGACCAGAGCTCGCAGCACGTTGGCAGCCATGCCCCGGAAACGCTTGCTGATGAAGCAGTAGAGGAAGAAGTTGACAGCGGTGTTGAGCAATGCCAGCATGTTCGCCAGATCAGTGAGCATGTGGAGCAGTCGGCCGGCACCTTGTGAGGCTGGAGGAGGGGAGTAGAAGTGGTAGAGGATCATGAGGGTACGTGGTGCCCACAGAACAGCAAAGAGGGAGGTGATGGCGAGGAGGATGGCGGTAGTCTTGCCGGTAGAGTAGCCGCGCAGACGGAAGCAGCTGCGGCGTCTGCGCAGTTTACGAACGATGACAGCGTTGAGAGAAAAGAAGACAGTGCAGGGGAGGAGGTAGACGGTGGCGCAGTGGGCCCACACCAGTACATGCTGGGCCACGGTTCTCCTGTTGCCCTCTCCTCCACCACCACTACCCACCCCGGGAAGGCTGTGCCACAGCTCGGGCCACCAGTAATAAGGAGCTGCAGACAGCAAGCACCCAATATACACAGCAAATATCACCCTTCGCGTGCGGGCCGGGTAGGAGACCGTGTGGTAGCGCAGCGGGTGGCAAACAGCGATGTAACGGTCAACGGTGAGAGGCACGGTGATCCAGATGGACGTGTGGATGGAGGAGAACTCCAGAACCTGCACTGCGTTGTTTAGTGACGGAGGCAGTGGCGTGCCCAAGATAAAATCCTCCAATATGAAGTCCACAAAAACAATGAGGAGCAGGACTAGGATGTCGGCGGCTGCCAGGGCCAGGAGATAGTTGTAGGAGGACTTCTGACGACGCAGCACCAGCTGGGACAGGATGACCACTGTCAGGATGTTAGCTAAGAGGAGGGAGGGGAGGAAGGATGCAGGAAGATGATTGAAAGTAGATAGTAGATAGCAAATAGGGAAATGATGAGAAAATAAAAAGTATGATGAGATTGGAAAAAGAATGGACACAGGTTAGGGCAGGGAAGGAAACAGACAAATTGAGTGTTAGTGGGCAGCCAATTGAAAAGGGGAAACACTCATTCAGCCAGCAACAAACATGGCAGAAACAGAGTTGTTTGACATACACAAAAATGTAACATATTTGTGTGTTTGCACTAACACGAACACACAATACAATATAGAAACACAAAGATTAGGACAAAAAAATTGAAATGATGCAGACATTTTTCAGCTCCATCAACAGCACCACCATAGCTACCAAGCATCTCTGCCCCCTGACACATTTTCTCTCAGTTTCAGCCTGCTGTGTGCAAAACCAAATCTGTTATCGTTCATAGTCAGTATTTACCATGTTCAACCAGCTCTCCTACTCTGTAATCCTTCCCTTGTTTATAGCTCCCTTCCAATACCCCAGCCCCCCCCCTCAATCTACACCTGCTGTGTAAACCCAGCAGCACCTGCCTCTGCCTCTGGCCATATATTTATCTCTAATAAAGAGTAAAGCCTCAATAAAAACTGGAGGGCAACGTGCAGCATCACAGCCATGGCAGTCTGCTGAGTTCACTACTGCCTGCCACCCTGCCGCCAGCAATTTAGCTCCTAAAACAAAGCACAAGGACACCCCATCTCTCACTGTCGGCCTCTATTTTTCAATCTATGCTCCTCATCCCCAACATATACCGTCATACCTTCTCCTCCATGTTTCCCTCGCCACGCTCTATTTATTCCAACTATGTTGCTTTATTTCCCCTCCCCCCCAGGTGGGGGACCATTACTCTCTTGTTTTGTGCTGAAAAGAACATTATCCCACTGCTACTTTTACCAAAGCATGACCTCTGTGCACCTGCATCAGAAAGGAGGAGCACAGTCTTCTGCTTCTCACGTGCAACTGCAGTTCGGCAATTTGATTGAATGGGCTCATTACACGTCCTTTTTCTTTCTTGCCCTTTTGTTCCACCCTCTCGCCACATGTCGTATATTATTTCACGGGTTATTCCTGTCATCTCAGACAGTTGAGTTTACAGGTTGTCATCCTGTTTCTCACCACCTTTTTGTGTACACTTGAGGTGCACAAAACCTGTATTTCCTTCCTCTCAAAACATTTGCAAAGCCAATTTTTTCCAATAATTTCAAATCTACATTGTTCACATCCATGTGGCCAAATGTGAACCCGCACTTAAAAACAATGCTGCTACTACTAGCCAGAAACTTAACAGAGTACCGGACGTTAAATTAAGATTATCTTGTCACACATGTTAATCCCAAAGTAAAGTCCATGCGCAAGATTACTTTCTTAGTTCCTGAAAAGCTGATCTTGACACTTAAATGGTGTTCATCAGAAAGCAGCGATATGTAAATTTAGTTTTCTATATATTTCACGGACGTAATCCTTACACACTTTCAATGCCCTTTTCAATTTATCTAAAGATCACAATTTCATGCTGTACTAGCTCAGTTACCTAAACTAACAATCAAATGCACACAATAATGTATTCATCCTCCACTGTTGCTAACCAACTCCATTTAACGAAACGTCGTGTTGCAGCATGAAGCCATGTCAAATCTCTTTCCTCAGACGAAGATGCCTCTGACATTGATTTGTCAGTGCACTTAGCAGCTGTCACTGTCCATACAGCATGTGTGTGTGTGCGTGTGTGTGTGTGTGTGCGCGTGTGTGTGTGTATGTGTTCAATGGTCCTGTCCCCTTCTGCAGTAATAGATCTGGGATTGGATTAAATATTGCAGCTTTGAGTCTGGTACATCACACTTCACAGCCTCAGCCACTATCAACTGATTACAAATTACAAGCTGGCTCCAGATAATGACTAAAGATGTCCTTGCCAGACTGGAGGATGTGCAGCAGATAACACACACACACACACACACGCATGTCTGCAAATGCACACGCACACACAGATCATTAGGGATGCTCCAATACATTAACATGCAATCTATCAATAGCTATTTATGACATGTCAAAGCAATTTACAATGTGCACATGTAGGGCTGCTGGATTACCCCCCCCCCCCACACACACACACACACCCACCCACCACTACCACATGTACACCACACTAACGTCTGCACAGACAAGTGAAATTGCTTTCATGTTGAATCTTGACTATGTTATTGATTCTTTAGTTTCAGTCATCCACTTCTTTTCTGGTTGTCAGTTTAGTCCAGGTTGACTCAAGAATATGGATCTTCACAATAAGCAGTATTCAGTTTTTAATAACCCTCAGTGTACAAACAGCAGGTTTTTTAGGACTGATTTTGTTGTTGAAGAATATGTTTTTTTAGCTTCGCCGTGTGTACAGAACATCTAAATTCAAATGCGGGGTCAAAAGGAAGAGATGTCACCATGTTCTAAGGCTGTGCACTTCATGTCTGATAGGAGATCAAGATGACGTGTATCATTGTATAATGGTTTCAGATTTGGCAATAAGCACTGTTACATAAAAAAAAACATTCACAAATTAAATATTAAAGTTAATAAACTCCATCAATTTTACACATCAAAGTCCAGAAGGAGCTGCGCAGAGTCTGATAAGTTGTATGTGTTGAAGATGAAGACTGCAACACATCCGAATCTCCGACCAAATGGTCAGTCAAGTTGCATTGTGGGTAATCAAGACATCAGGATTTGACCCAAAAAAAAGAATAACGTTTGGCACAAACAAGACAATATCTTTGGTTCTGCTTCATCAATACTAAACCCTTTTGAAAAAACTGTCCATGAGCTCGACAGCGTTCTATGTTTGCAATGCTAAATCGAATAAGTGCTGTTTTAATCAATCTTGCGTAGTTTGTTAAAATAATAACAGTTTCTTTTAAAGTCACAGTAAAACTGAAGTTTTGAATATATTGAATCTATAATGTGAACCGGAATATGTCGACAGGATTTAGTACATTCCACAGATGGGATTGGATCGATCTTCAAATAGGTGACATGGAACTGTAGGGGACTATTTTACAAATTACAAACATTTTCTTCTTAATTGTGAGGATTTGCTGCCTTTCTCTTATATATGATAGAAAACTTAATATATTTGGGTTTTGGATTATTAGTCAGACAAAACAATCTAATCGAAGATATCATGTTGGGCTTTAGGAAACTATAATGGGTCTATTTCACTATTTTCTGTCATTTTATAGAAAAAACTATTAGTTGAGAAAATGATTGGCAGAGTAATCAATAATAAAATCGCTGCTAGTTGCTGCCTTTCTGTTTTCTTACACATGTAACTATGTCCATGAACTTCCTTGAAGGGTCATTGAGAAATTAACAAAAGTCTGAAAAATCTGCTGTGCCGCTCATCTGTTCAACTACTCAATTTTATGTAGTTTTATTGTTTCATGGGTTGCCCTGCTGCTTGTTTTAACTCAATCGCTTTTGGGGGGTTTTCTGGTCGTACTGGCTTTTAGGACGAGCCATTTCCCATGCAGCCACCTCTCTCAGTTGTCAGTGTGTACCGTAAATACACCTTTCAGCCTGGTTTGTCCAAGAGGAGGAGTCTTATCAGTATTTGTGTTTTCTGTATCACAAAAACGTTTGCTGCTAAGCTCTGAACTGCTCAAAAATCTCCTGATGGAGATCCATTACAAATCCTGCACAATGTACCTCACAATTGATCCATCGCCTCATCGTACCTTTGCGTACCTCATTCTCTTTCTATGTTCACATACTGCTAAACAGAGAGGAGTGACACCAAATGGAAACAGTGAGGTGTTGACTGTCACTGGCTGGGTATTATTCGGTTTGGGCTCCCCAGTGAGACGAGGCCTTCCACAGACAAACAAAAGGGATCCGTGGCGAGCTTGACATTTCCATTTAGCTCTAGCCAGCTTTCACTGGGTTGCCCATTCATTTCAATTGACTACTGCTCTTTATGTTGTCTCGTGGGCCAGGCAGGGGAGGGGAGGGGAGGGGGAAGCTGGAGCTCACCATTCTGCGGGTATGAGGTGGCACATGCAGGGCTCAGGTCTCTGCGGGGATGGCGACAGACGAGTTGGAGGGATGCACACTCATGCACACACAGAACAGAGACACGGACACCTCAGTGTACGTGCTCTGTTCTGTGTGTACAGACTTGCATACAGACACATGTGCATCTCATGCCTCGCCTCACGGACACTCAGATGGAGACAGGCAAAATTTACAAAATCTATTCCTTTTTCTTTTTGCAGGATAAAATAAGTGTCTCCAGCTGAGAGCGGATCAGAATGACCTGTAGGACAGATAATGGGCTGCTGTGTGTGTGTGTGTGTGTGTGTCTCCATTTGCTTGTGTTTGTGTGTGCGTTTGCATGGTTGACCCCGTCTGTCTATTCGTGTGGGAGTGCTTTTGTGTCTCCGCTCCCCCTGCTGCTCCTCTAATATAACGAGGTCCACTGATGTTGTTTAGCGGGAAAGGAGAAGGCACAGCGTGCTTCCTGAGGTGTGTAACGAGGCTGACTCATCCCACCACTAAAGGGACGTGTTGAGACGGGCTGTCGACAAACGACACTGCGCCACTTAACCCCACAAAACCGGTGGCAAAGCATGAGATGTTGCCACCTCCCTGCACACTAGTCATTAGACTTTCTCATGGGCATCATATAACTCACACGGAACAGTGTAAAAAGGTAATTGTACCACCCCAGGAAAAAAAGAAGAATAAAATGACCATTGCAATTAAGGATAAAGATTTTTTTTGTCATTTCGAGGAAATTGAGGTTTGACGGCTTATCCGGAGGCTAATAAGACCGGAGGAGAGGAGAAGAGAGGGATGAGGGGACAGACGGAGGGTGAAGGAAAGTGTGGTCTGAGGAAGGTCACAGAGAGTTAAAAAAGAGAGCAGGTTATTTAGAGGGAATGGATGGGAGGGTTAGCCGGAAAGACAAAATGAAAGAGCGGTATAAAGGAGAGCAGCGAGGCACTGGGAGGAAAGGAAGAGAGGCGAGAGACAGAGAGGGGGGTGAATATCAAAGCTTGCTTCAAAGGTCACAGGCACTTTGTTCCTGATGACAACCATTTCCCTTTTGTCTTCTCTATGTGTCAGGCCGGACAGAAAGCAGGGCGATTCCTTAATTCCCCCGAACAGTAACCAGGATCACATCCCTGCTACAAAGCCACAAAAAAAAAATCATACATTGAAGATAAAAATATGATTTTACTGACATGTTTTAAAACCTGAATTCTATTTAAATTGTAGAGAAAAACCCTGATGTTGCCATGAAGTGAGATCCTTCTTTTTTCTAATTTACATTCAAAAGCAGGCCAAAAATGTGATAATATCAATCAAACACATTTTTATTGTGAGCATAAGCCTGACAAGGGATCTGAGAGTTAATGGGGAAGAGGCTCGTAAGAAAACGAAAGATGCAATTAAGAAAATAGAGCAAGCATGTGAAAAAAAAGAGCGAAAGAAATGTATTGCAACAGAATATTTAAGTTTAATGGGCACATTAAGATAAAGAGGCTGCTAATGATATTGATGCTACTGCAGTGCTCTGCCTGTGCTCACCTCTACAGCAATTCATTTTACAGACAGGCCACGGTGAGTCAAAGTTTGCTGGAGATGACTGTCCTTAGCCCTTAGGTCAAGGCTAACCCTGCCGCCTGTGATGTGGCACTGCAGACCGACAAACTTACCACGTCGTGTTTAAAGGGTTTGTAAACAACGCAATTATAACGTGCCCTTGGATCTTCTCCAAGCGCTTTTTTTTAATTATGAGGTTTCAGCAAAAAGCATTAAAGGTTAAAGTTAGTTAGAGGAGAGAAGGGAAGAGGAGTAAATGGGTGGAAGATGAGAAATTATGCCTGCATCACAGCTCTATAGTTCTCCTCACATTCATGTATTACTGGTGTCCAAAGAATGCAGCTCTGTCACGGCATCAACAACATCTCTGATTTATTGCCTCAAACAACACTTCCCTCATCTCTTGCCTCCTCTGTCCTCCTGCGCCTTCTCTGGCTCGTCCCCCCCGTGACAAGCTGACACGCTCGCCCCTTCCCTCCCCCTCCCTTCCTCTCCTCTCTCAAACTGTGGACTGGAGACAAACCAGAGCTCAAAATCTCAACCTTGTTCCATTTGATTTACCCGTTGTATTGGCTATCGTCCCCCCCAAAAACTTCACATCCTGTGCTGTTCGTACAGTTTACACCCCCCTAATCTCAAAATCCACTTTAAAGTGATAGTATCTATTAACAAGCCCCACGTCCCACCACAGATGCCCTGCCGCTGGTGCAGATCGACAGATCAATAGTTCAAATGGAAAATCGAAACGACGCATCTCTTAGTGGCTGACACCTGGCCCACACTGCGACGTGGAGCGGAGCGCTGATAGCTGTTCCACGTCGCAGTGTGGGCATCCCCGACTTTTTCCCCTTGTGCGGGTGGAAAAGGGGGAGTGGGAGTTGTTTTCTTGTTTGCCAACTCTCACGTGCGCCAGTCACACAACTGACTGTTGAACAGCCACACAAACTGTGGCTACACATTACGGTTTGTGTTCTAAAACGACAACAATCTCCGTACACACGAGTGTTTCAATCTCCGTCCATACTACACACCTTAAAACGGTCACGTTTCTACTGGACATGCACGTGCCGGTGTAAACAGGAAGCAGATCATCTACTCTGTGGCTGGTTGCTTAGTTGACAAAGAAAATCAATGTTGGAAAGTAAGAGCAGAGATTTCTGTTACTAAAATGTTGAATTAATGGCTGGTAGTCAAGGCTGATGCCGGTTGTTTTTGTATGGGAAGGGGTCACGTGATTTGGGTGTGACGAATCAGGAAAGGCACGTCGTGGCTGATTAGACCCAATCAGAAAGCGAATGTGGGTTTCTGCATTATCATTTTAGAACGTGTTTGTTTTTGCCTGTCCTCACTACAACTCTACCCCAGAGATTTCAAAAGGAAACGTGGTCAGCAGTGTTATTAAAGGTCTCCGTTTTTAAGGGTTATAAAATGCAGAAGAAGCGTGGACGCTAGGTGTGAACGTGGCAAAAGATATGCGTTTTAAAAGAAAAACTAAAGTGGATGTAGCCTGTGAGATGCTTCAAGGATCTCACGTGCATGCGTGTTTGTGTACACTTGGTGGATGTGGGATTTTCCAAGAGCTACGAAGGATGCAGACCAAAAGACAATGTGCACACATCTCAAGACTATACAACCACTTGTTGCCACATGTTCATCGCTCCACGCTCAGATTACGTGACGACACCTGAGCAAGTTTGACTCGCAGGTTGTAAGCACTGAAAAAGCGAGTTAATAGACATTTAATTGACTGTTATTTTGTTGCACATACTGATTATCCAAGTTACAAAACATCTCATTTGTTACTGCCCTCCACAGTGACATACATCAACATAGTTTGCCGGGAACATTCAAAAACTGTTAAAAATCACAAAAAACAAATAAAAGTGGTAACTGACGGTTAGGTTTTGGTCAGGTTTAGGCACAAAACAACTTGTATACGGTTAGGGAAACATCGTGGTTTTGATAAAAATTTGTCATGGTTACAATAATAACCACTTGGTTAAGGTCAGGGAACGATTGAAGACAGTCGGTAGGTGCACGAACAGCATGTTAAAGTCATCCAACCGCCCCTCGACCTCCTCCCTCTGTTGACTTGTGGCTATGTAGCAGTAAGCGTGTTTCCATACACATATTCTTCTGTACATTTCCAATTTGGGCATGAACGAGTGGAAACGCCAGAATATCGGGTGGTAAAGTTGATGTATCGATTAAAACAGACAATAGACTTAGTAAATAAATCCAGATGGGCATGAAGCATGTGACACAAAAGATAGAAGCTGAACAAAAACACCTGTGTGGAGCGATGAGGAGACTGTAACGTTCCTCAAATTAATACATGAAACAAACACATTTTCATCAAGTTTTGTTCACGGTTTTACACAATTTGAGGTTTGACTGGTGCTTTTTCAATTATGCGATCTTGCTCTTCTGCATCGGTTTAATGGCACCCGGCTGGAGCATTAGTGCCACGAGCTGTTCAACGTGATGCACCCAACTCCTATTTGCATAACGGTGGTAGAAGGAAACATGCATCAATTTGCATTTTCTTTTGCCAATTTTCTGGAAATTCTGTTCAAATTGGTTCTGTTGATCCCGGAAGACAAGATTAATATTTCCTTTGACCCCTAGAAATCTTTGTCAGTTGAACTTTTGCTGAAATGACTGATGCTCTTGTTTTTCTTGTTATGACAGTCACTGTTTCCAAGGTCAAAATGAACATCTTTGCTTGAATGTGCGCACAGACAAAATCATCATAGTGATCATCTTATCAAATATTAAATAAAAAACTAATTTGAGTATTCTCAGACATTTAATACTTAAATTGAAAAGGCCGGCCATCCTAAGTCCCTCAACTCTACATTATTGATGTCTAATTGTCTGGCACATCACTTTGCAGGGTACTTGAAAGCAACGCGAAACATTTGCATACACACACTAATGAGGTTTTGAAGCGACACGTGAAGATAGTGTGGATTTAATCGAAATATAAATTGAGGAATATATGTGAAAAAAAAGTATAATGTCAAACAAAACATGTTGCTGGTGTGTTGATGAAGTGAACCAACAGTTTTTTTTCATGAGAGCCTGATGACTAATCCAATAATAATTACAAACGTATAATTATGAAATATAATACAATAGAATTAAATGTAATCCTCTTAGTGGCTTTGTGCCTTGCTGCTCTGTCTTGGAGCGCAGACATTTTATTAACATTAACACATTTGCAAATCGTTCAGATGCACTCGTCTTGAGGCGATGTTCGGGCATCAACAGTGACCTCAAGGCTCGGCAGGTGGGATTTAAAAAGTATGCGTGCAGGTGAAAAGTCTATAAACACCATCATAAAGAACTGATAACGATAACCATGACAGCAGCTTTACCATCAACACACTATACAGTATGTGCCTTAGCGGTGCGTGCTTTGAGACACACTGTAGGTCCACTGTACAAAGAGCAGGTCTCACGTCTGCAATCCCTGCGTGTCAAAAAGACAGAGAGAAGAAGGTTTGCTATGCCAGCACACGCCTGTTCTGTCTCAAGCACTGTGGGGGTGTAGTGAACAGAGAGAGAGAGAGAGAGAGTTAGCGATTAATTAAAAATGTGGCGTTCGTCTCGGCTCCGTTGTCTGCGGCTCCCCCACTCTGGGCTCAAAAGGTGCTACTTCACTGGCTCTGCTGTTATTAATCTCTCTCTCTATTACTGCTCTGGTCTCTTCCTTCTCTTAACTCCACTCAACTACTTCTTCTGGGTGTCCTTGTCTTTCTTGTTACAGTCCCTGTTCATTCCGAGCTTTCAGTTCATCATTTCCTGAGGTCAAACAGTAATCATTTCCCACCACTTGACTTGCGTAATCCTTTTATCTCATCACAATCCTTCATCTTGCGTTTCCACCCTGAAATCTGCGCTCTTGATGTGACCCCTCGCCGTCTGCAGCTTTAAGGTCAAAGTCAGTGAGAAACCGCACGGATGTGATGGCGTCTCCGCGAAGCCCTGTTGCTGTTAACTAATGAAACACTGGCTGGTAATCCAGCAATCGATCCATCGAGAGTGTTCAATATGTGTGGGTCTGTAGGTCACGCCGCTACTACTAGCACATGCCGCACTCATGAAACATTCATGATTCAGCTTGAGCGGAACGAGCTGTGTCATAATGATTGAATAAGTCGAACTCGGCTGCTGCAAAATATCAGCCCCGCCGCACTCAACTCTGCTATTAATTCAGACAACTATTGTAAGATTGCATTACACTCTCAGGTTATTGTTACTCAGTGATTAAACCAACAGCCTCAATCACATTTGTAAAGACGAGAGTCAGCAGCCGCACAAATCAAATAAAACTTGCGGAGGGCTGTGCAGCAGAAACTTTAAATGGCAGCAGAGAGAACTGCTTGTGTGAGACTCGATTTGCCAACTGGGAGAAATAATTAGGGGAGATTTGATCAGAAAGAGAAGCTTGTACTTTTACAAGACTGCAAATCTGTGGAGCAACTGCAGTCTTGGCATACAAAAGCCTTTTACTTTGCATTGCAGATTTGCTTTGAACCAGAACAGCTTAGGGTGTTGATAACATCTCACTCCCAATCTTTATCAAGGATAAGGGGTACAGAGCATATATATCTTCGGTATTAGGACAAATAAGACAATAAAAGCCACGGGTTGTATTCATTAAAGGAATAAACTCTTAAGAAATCTCAGCTCAGGGTTAAATAGTAAAACCCTTTGTGCAGCATTGAGGGCTGAAGCAGAGTGGATGTGTGTCTGACAGCCCAGAGGGCTTTCAACATCTGAACAAAAAGCTCTGATTAGGCATCAGCACCTTTCCTCTTTCATCTGACCTCCATGTTTTCTGTCTCTGTCTCACACACACTCATATACACACAATTTACCTCTCTGTGTGAGTCCAGGTCAGCGCTCATAGATCACGCAGTGGGACAGAGGCCGTAAATGGGTCTAACCAAGACTGTGAACGGACTAATCAGTCAATGGTAAAGACACAACAAGGATTAATTCAGGTGGTGAAGAGGAGCCATGTAACACTTGTACCGGAGGTCAGGCTTGAGTCATTACTCAGATGATGCCACACACACACACACACATCCATCTATGACAACTCCAGATTAACAAATAAAAAGGTGCAGTTTCAAGAATCATGTGTCACACAAGTGATTGTGTCACAATCTGATTTAATGATGCTCTGCACATACAGCTGCTGTTTTTCCCTCTTTTATTCAAAAGGGGCATGAATATTTCCAACTAAAGAGACAAATGTACAAACAAACTCCAGAGAGGCACAAGCGCAGACGAACGCATACAAAGTACGCACGCACAAGGTCAGAATGACAAATCAACAGTGTGTGTGTGTGTGTGTGTGCAAAGAGTGACACTCTGAAACAGCTGTGCACAACACACACTCACTCAAACCTGCAGACAAGTGCACAACAAATCAAGATGCAAAGCGTGACTCCTGCAGCCCACCGGTGCAGCCTCAAATCACAAGTATGAGCAAATTACAGTAACACAGACGTGCACGTGATTAGACACATGCACACATTTAAAACACACACTCTCTTACCTGGCAGGCCGAGACAGAGCAGGACACTGTAGTAGATGACAGGCAGTGGTCCGAGAGGGCATCCCTGGGCAACCTCAGAGGGATGCTGCCCCGGGCTCCAGGAGCTCCCATTTGGGGAAAAAACTGGGAAAATGTGGCTGTGCTCCATGGCCTCTTCCTTGTCCTCTTCCTCAGCTGAGCTCAGTTTCAAGAAGCCTGACCACGCGAGCAAACCGCCTGGTCGTTGGTTTGGCAGAGAGGGTGCTCTGTCCTTGGGTGCCAATCAGCATGAGTGTGTGCGCGAGTTTGCGCGACACAGCAAGGTTGAGTGTGTGAGAAGAAGGGAGCAATGGAAGAGATGGAGAGGAGAGAGTGGAGGGAGACAACAGACGGGGGGTGGGGGGGAGATGCCAGAGATGATATGTGTTAGTAGGTGACGGAGAGGAAGGAGGCGCAAAGAGGTGAGTGTGGAGGTAGAAGTGGAGAGGGGAGGATGCTGCTGCCTGAGAGTGTGAGCGGGAGGGAATGAGAGCGAGTCGAGAGCGCAGCCGGAGGAAGGAGGAAGGAGGAAGGAGGAGGAGAGAGGGAGGGAAAGAAGGAGGGAGAGAGGTAGGTAGATGGAGAGCAAGGGCACGCTAGAGAGCAAAAAGAGAGGGGGGGGGGGAGACGGAGACGGAGAGTGGAGGCGGCAGGCGGGAAGCTGAGGGATGCTCAGAGAGAGAAAGAGTGGTAACATGTTCCGGTTTGAGGGCAGTGAACACAAAGAAACAATAAAACTGATGGAGACAGATGTGTCATGTGAGAAAAGATAAATGGAGGGTTAAGTCGACTGTGGAAAAGGATAGAGTGTGTATGCCCTCGTCATATAGTCAACGTGGCAATATATAGCTCTGCAAATGCTTGAGTGCATATTCAAGCACAACAATAGCTTTTGACCATTTATGGACAAGCGTGTACATCCAAATATTTGCATATCATGAATTTTACATACAGTATAAATCCAGGGGAATGGACATGTGTGTGTGTGTGGGTGTGTGCGTGTGTGTTGGGGGGGGATTGGCTGCTCAATCTAATTTGCCATGCAGCGTGAACTGTCTGAATCTCCAGCTAAAATGTGTTAATGAGCACAAAGCTGACACTGAAAAACACACAAGAATTCCTTCTTAAGAAACACTCCACTGTCTGGTTTATTGGGGCTGCATCTGACAGTTGTTTTCCTTATAAATTAATCATTTTTTACAATACATCCCTCATTTGTTTAGACTGTAAACTGTAATTTCTGATTCTAAAAAATGCTCTGAAATGTGCAAACCATTGTGAGCATAATCATAACACCCATACAAATGAATAAACTTTTGTCCAATATGTTTATTCCCCAAACATTTTCAGCTATCGCACTCCGCTTTCACCACCCTAATGAAAGGAATGCAGCTGAAAATGATGTGGGGCTTTATTTTCCCTTGATAGTCTACAAAATGAAAATAAACAAAGGCAAAGCCCAAAGTAATGTCTTAAAATGGCTTTTTTAAGACATTACTTATAAATGAATCTGGTATCAATTTCCAGTGATATGAAAAATGTTTTGTTGACTGTAATGTTAAACTAAGTCCAGTGGTGGAATGTAAATAAGTGCATTTTTTCTTAAAAACTGTACTTAAGTACAATTTTTAGGTACTTGTACTTCCCTTGAGTATTTCCATTTTATGCTACTTTACAGACAAATCAAGTGGCTGATTTATGTGTTAAGTGCAGCCACCATTACTTGCTAGCTTACATATAGCTTGCTATACTCTTTCATCAAACTCCATGATTTCTTGCATTGATGATTTCTTGCTTTGTAATCAGAAGAAATGCATCGTTTAATTAATATAAATCGGAAAACAGCTATACTGCCAAAGTGGAATTAATAGTGATACATAAAAATTAAGTTACCAAGCTAGCAAGAGCTAAGCGGGGTAGTTAGCGACTCACCATCGGCCTCGTGCAGCTGCCTTTTGTCAGCTAGCTGCTCAAAATGCGAATGAAACATGAAGATCTAATAAAATGGAGATTTAGGAAAGTAAAATTGATTTCATGGAGCAAACGCTTGTGTCTTTTTGTTGGAGCAGCTGATAGCAGCACAGAATACTGGACTACATTTAGTTCGAAAAGTTTAAGCGTTGGAGATTAAAACCTCAATTTTAATGGCATTTTATGTCTCCTGGACAGAAATTGGCTTTACCTCCACCCCATCAGCTACCACATTAAAATGCTTCGCATACATTAATGTAACTGTAATAATAACTTATATTTAATAATAATAGAAACATTCACTGGAGCCATGTTTCTGCACAATGATTTTACTGATAATAATTTTATTTGAGTAAGATTTTTCACTTGTAATGAGTATTTTTACATGAATCTTTACAAGGATTATTGTTGTTTTTACTGTATTTAGACAGAATTATGGATGCATAGTTTTGAGTATTCTTACTGTCAGTGATTTACAGACTCCTTTGGGCTTTTAGGTGATGCTATATGTGCAGAAAATAGACATCAGAGCAGCTTTGGCATGAGTATAGTGAAACATTATGTCCATTTAGAGAGGTGTCAGCTGTGTCTCTGCTCTCTCTGTGGCTCTTCAGCACAATCAAGGCCTACGCCACCTCTTCACAGGTCTGAGGCTGCTCTGCTGTCTGAGTGAGATACAGTATATCATTTAAAAGGGAGCACATGTGGCTAAGACAAGGACTCGAGGGCAGACAAGATTTAAGAGTTTTAGACAAAGAAAGAAAAAGTCAAGCCAAGTCAAAAACAAAAAAGGGGATAAATAGAAACCTGGGGAAGAGAAACAGAGGAGGGATCCCTCTCCCAGGATGAACAGATGCATAGATGTGGTGTGTGCAAAATAGACCAACATAATAAAATTAAAGTATGGACAATCATGATGACAAAATTATGAATAGATTCTAAAGCATGAATGAAAGAAAGGATCCGGGAAGATGTCGAGCAACCTCAGGTGTTGCCAAACAGATAGGACCTGAGTCACATAACCTCCTTTCCAGCATGGAGACCTGGAAGAGGACAGACTACACAACAACACACAAGACCCAAAGCACAAGATCACCATTCACACAGACAGGAGAAAGAAAGAGGAACACAAAGAGAGAAAGAGAGAGAGGAGAAGAGAGAAAATTGTTCGTTTTTTATGGACGAAAAGAACTCATGAGTCATTGAGCTTGTGGAAAGCAGGGGATCACAAAGGAGACCAGAACCATCTTAAAACCTGCTTGGAGCTTCAATTATGGCATCTTGAGCCTCCATCACCCATCAGGTGGAGAGCACTGTATGAAAGGAAGAATACATCGCAGGAACTATCCAATAACGGCTGACCTGTTTCTGCTGAATGCCACTTGAACATTTAAAGAAAAGTGGGAAGAAGTGAGAGTAGGCGAAAAGAGTGAATCACATGCCCTTAATTCTTTTCTCCTACATGTGAACAAATGAGCTGCGGGGTACATGGGGAAAGGGAGCGCCACAGTTAAGTGTTAAATAAAATATGGCCAGCTGACATGAATTGATCACTGAGAAATGTGGGACAGAGGAAGGTGATTCTTCAAGAGTAGCTAGCATAGATGTGAAAGACCCCCACAGGGTTAGAGCCTGCCTGCTCTCCAGTACTTAATTCAACATCATCATTGGTCCTTGTCACACAAACTCAATTACAAGCAATCTTCTGGCGCTTTGATATAGGCGTGATGTCGTTGTGTCTGGGTTGTTGTTTGCGGTCAGATTCAGCATAGGACATCAGATACTGTACATGTGTGAGGGTATTTTTGATGTGTAACTATAATGTTGTGTTACACTGCAAGCCAAAGCAGGGCAAGTGATGGCTGTGGTGTATTGTAAGTTATGTAGTGTGATCATACCTACACCTGACCTTGTTGCTTTCTGCAGTGATATATGTGTATTAGGTCAATGGTGGGAAAGGTCTGAGCGGGTCATTAGTGCGTGTGTGCATGAGCAACTGTGTGTGTGTGTGTGTGTGTGTGTGTGTGTCTTATTAACACATTACATCATCATTAGACCCATTGTCCAGGGGGGACTGCACACTGTCACGTCTTCACTGAACAATCACGTGCGGACGTGCACAAATCTGTAAAGCCAAACCAAACACGTGCTATTGCTTCAAACGCCACATAATTGTTTGTCCATTCGCTCGTGTGCCATGTTGACATTTATGGTTAGTTACTAAGCACAACAAAGCTGATCTGTGTGGCTTTGAAGCTGTTTAATCTCACAGTTTATGGTGTGCGATGCTTGCATATGAAACTCACTGAAAATCTGGATGTAACACATGGACAACACTAAGAGTCTACAGCCATACTAGCGGCTTTGTAAGGTATACTAAAGCACAGTGATGCTCAGAGCTAAATACTATCATGTGCACAATGACAATGCTAACGTGCTATGGTTTAGCAGGTTTACCATCGTAGTTTGTCATTTTATTCCCTGAATCAAGCCTTAAAACTGAGAAAATAGGGAGATGAGGACTTCAGTGCTGAAAGAGAAAGAAGACCAAGAGCCCACAGCCATGGAAGCAACTTTGTGAGGCTCTGCATTGAGCTAAATGCTTCAGCATGCAAACATGCTAACCCTGACAATGCTTACATGCTGATGCTAAGAGGGTAACATTTTTATTATGTTCGCCATCTTAGTTTAGCATTCTGGCATGCTAACATTTGCTGAAAACACAAAGTGCAGCCGAGGCTGATGGGAATGTCACTAGTTTTGGTATATGGTCATAAATTTTACTTGATGATGACGCTAGACGTAAAGCAATGGGATCACCGAAGTCATAAAGATTTGTGCTGTGGGGACCATGACTGTCTGTACCAGATTTCACGGCAATCCATCAAATAGTTGTGCTGCTAGCATGACTTACAAGTACAGAAAGAAGTGATGAAAAGCAGAGGAGGTAAGATGCAAGGAGAATAATCGAGACTCCATCATGTAGGGAGTCCTGGGGATTTCATCTCCAGCCTGTTATATCCATCAGAAGGTTGTCAAGTATCAGGTGGTATTAATTATAGATGCCTTCTGTGATGGCTGAGCTGTTTGTTTAGTGTGTCTGTAAAATTGGAGCCCGGATTTGAAGAGGAATGGGTCAGCAAGGTCACATGTGAGCGCTGCGCCACTCTTTCTTTCCTCCAATTTAGAGGCGGCACTCAATGAGAGGGAAGGAAGAGAAGAGAGTGAGGGAGAGAGAGAAGGTGAAGACAATACAAGGGGGAGAGGTTGAATTAAATAATAACTGAGGAAACGAGATGGATGACTGGGGGAGACATACGGAGCTTTCCATTACTAGCATATAACACTACATGCTCTCACGCACATGCACATAAAATGCACATATATGAACACATGCAACAACAAGTTGGACTTTCGCTTCAGACCACAATCACTGGGGAAATTATCACAATCTTGATCCTTTACACATCTAGATGCAGCTCTGCAGGCCGGAGCAGGCTCTCCCCACCCCCGGTTGAGTCTCCCTGGACTGGGCAGTCCAGCTCCTGCCCCTGTCCATCACTAGGGACCAGCTGGTCCGAGCAGGCTCTTATAATACCTCCGTTATTAGACTTGGGAAACAGAGACATTTAACGTGGCTGCAGCTGAGACTAAAAGCCCCACGGCCCTGTCTGCAAATTACATTGCTCTCACAAACAATCCCATTGAAATAAGGCCACTGAGGACGGACTTTGGTTTCCGGAAAGCGGTGGCCTTGGTGACCCAGTTTCAGCAGCTCATTGTGTGTGTGTGTGTGTGTGTGTGTGTTTGTCATCATCACCACCAAGAATAACTAATCACAAACTTTGACATTAAGTATGCAACAGCTCTAAATACTGGCTCATAACTCCTCCTGAGTGAATTAAATGTTTTATAAATCTCCAAGCTTTTACTCCTGATATAATACTGTTCTTCATCGTGCACTTTGCCAAAAACTTCACAGCCTCTCTGCTGTCAGTTTCTCAACAGTTTCCATCCAATCCTCCCGTCCACTTTGATTTTCACTCAACTGCTTTAGGTGATTTGTGTAGCCCTCCAATCTGGTCGTTGGCCGTTTGCTGTTATCTAGATTAATGTGTATTTGTTTGCAGTTCGGATTCCGTTATTGATCACAGCAGAGAGCATCCCGTTTTGTTTGATCAAGTGTGCACTCAGAGGAGGTCCGGATTCTGATCACAATGCTGAGTGATGGTCCCGCAGGTTCCTTATGCATGTGTGCACATGCCCGGGTGTATTATGCAGCACTGGGTTTCCAGCCACATACACGTATACTTCAGCACAGATACATGCTAAACCCAGGCCGCAGATTAAGATGTACTTTTTTACCTTGTGACCTCTCACAAGGTTATGACCTTTATGTAGACGTTAGTCATAAGCACATCAAACAAAGAGTGAATTTTCCACCTAAGATTGTTCCATTAAAATTACTTTTAGATGCAGGAGGAGGTAAAATATCGATATTTTATACATTATTGTGTAATTTTTTTTATCACTTTAACCCCTCAGATTTATTTTAGGACCCCTATGGTGGTCCTGACCCTCAGGATACAAAATACCGAATTGAGGATGTCAATAATCTGCAATTCCTGGTTGAAATATGAAAACAGATATGTTCAAAATACATTATATGTTTGAGTAGGCCATCATTTGTTCTGTGGACAGCGGTGGAAGAAGTACAAGGATCCTTTACTCAAGTAAAAGTACTAATACCTCAATGTAAAAATACTCCATTACAAGTAAAGGTCCTGCATTTAAAATCAGACTTAAGTGAATACAGGTGTATTTTCAGTTTAATGTACTTTAAGTTTAAGTAAAATTAAATCTGCCCTTGTGACTGATAATAAATTACATTATTTACACTGATGCATCAGTGTGTAAGCAGCATTTTACTGTAGCAGCTGGCTGAGGTGGAGCTGTAATTACTTTATATACAAGTAGGTTTAGTCCAGTAGTTCTCAACCTAGGGGTCGGGCCCCTCCACAAGATAGATCTGAGGGGTCGTGGGATGAATAATGGGAGAAATAAGTGAGTTATTTTTTGGTGAAATCTGACTTCTTTGTGCCTAATACATTATTTGGATGAAACAATCTGAGAAGTAATGACTCAGAAACATAACAGTCGGGGCCCCAACTACACACTGCTTTATAGTAAAAGGTCACAAGCAAAACCACTGGTTACCACTGGTTTCATCTTTAACACTGAATTATATTTTAGAAACTGATGGCCATTATTTTATGTAAACTTTTAATATGAGAAACAACTAGTACCTAAAGCTATCAAATACTACTACTAAATCCTACTTTTACTTTGAATTTATTCTATTCTATTTGATCATATATGTGTATTTTAATTTACTACGTATTTATCTGGTTGTTTTTTTTATGGGGGTGTATAAGGTAAAGTGTTATTGTCAGTTGATTACTTAATATTTCGTACCTGAATAATAAAGAGTTGAGTTTGTCAGCAGAAAAAAAACTAAAGAAAAAGACCACGAATACAATGCGGTCAACAGTCACTTTAAACTAATAAGTTTCTGAGGCGATCGGCGTCTTGGAGAGAAAGCGACACACTGTACTCTCAGCTCTGTGTTACAGCGCCCTCTGGTGGCTCCTGGGTGTCCGTGCACCCACCGCGGGCAGTGATACCAGTGTGAGGGTCCAGTGAGCAGGCGTGGATGAGGTCGTCATCCGTTGTTTTGGATCTATTAGGCCCGATCCGTCCGAGAGGCTGCGGTGTGTTTGAGGACCAGCGGGGAAAGGAACCAGACCGGACCGGTACTTTGAGTCAGTCCGGAGAGGTAGGTACCGAGCATCTGTGTTGTTGTTGATGTTATTGTTGTTTTTGTTTCGTGCCGTTACTCAGACCCTTGTTGCTCTGTTGAAGTGACCCGCCCTGAAAACAGTGACGGATTTGCGACCGATTTACTGTTTTTGCAGCAGCAGCAGCAGAAACGCAGATTATTACCGCAGCACACGAGATGCGTCACAGTTGTTCGGGCTGCCTCTTTGTTTTACACCAGATGAGCTAATGATGCTAGCAGGCTGCCTGATGCTACACAGTATGCTGTCTCTCTGAACACAAACACAATGCACCGTGCTGCGGGAAAACTGCACGGTCACTGATGACAGGACGAGGTCATTCACCGGGTCCTCACAAGCAATCCAACAAAACATGTCAATAATATGGATTCAGTCACATTTACAGCACAATATTACGTTTCCTCGGGACTGCGAGGTTTGAAATGAGTTTCCAAAAGCACGAGAAATGTGGGGTTTTTTTATGGATTTTCATCCCACTGTTTACTTGAACATGGAAAATCACATGCTAAATCATCACACTGGTCTTTATTATTGAATTGCAGTCGTGTTATATGTATATTGAAGAATTAAACATATAAGAAAATGCAGTATTAAGAAAACAAAAAATGTTTAAGACATCATCTAAATAAATAACAAAAACTATATATTTTTTGGGTAATTTAGAGACATCTGCAAAATACTGTAAAAGCTAAAACATGGCTGCATGCTTTGAGAAATTGCAGGCACTAATGTAAGTTGAGAGTAGTTATTTAGCTTAAACAGTACCATTTGCATGATCTCATAAGAAATCCTTATTTGACAATTTAATATTTAACATATGTTCCTTTAACCCTCTTAAACCTACATAGACAAAGAAACGCCCGGATGTAGCTTTATAGTAGCTTATTTGTTGAGTCAGTATGTTAGACATCATATGATTCAGGGTTAGCCTACCTTTTACCTTCTTTCTTTCTGGTGCAGTGTAAAGTCATTACCTTTGTGTGACCATACCATATTTGACATAAAAACAAAAACAAATGCCCAGTGAAGTAGTAATTTTAAAGAAATTTAACTTTTTTCAATGTGAAAAGTTGTATTTAGGTGTTTCGCAGTTCCATGTGAGGTTTGGTGCAAATACACCTTTGTACTGACTAATGCATCGCAGTCAGAGAGAGTTCCCCCGACTAATCACTTAAATAAACTTCATAAAAAAACAGTGAGCCACCGCCATGATTACTAACATTGATTTTCATTCTTTTTGATGAAGTGTTTTTAGTTTGTTTGTGTATCAGGTGTGGTCATATTTCATTGATATATATCGATACTGACTTTTGTCTCCGGCTCATATCCTTCTGCATCTCATTGTCCTTTTACGAGTCATCCTGTGTCACGTATGCAATCTGCTTGTCTCGTCTGTAGGGCTACACGTTGATCCCTGCTGCACCGACAACTTGACTCAGGTCGCAGCCTCAGTGTCACCATGTGCTCCTCAACCACATCTGCCGCTCTGCTGTGTCTGCTGGCGGGCGCTGTGTCAGCCATTCAGACCCCCCTGACAGGTGAGAGGGTCTGCAGAGCTCTGACGGCGGTGTAGTCTGAGCTCTAGGGAGAGGAAAGAGAGTTAAAGGAGGTCAAAATGGCAGCATGCTGAGCACGACATGTCAGAGTAAGGAAAGAAGAAAGCACTGGGTGGGTGCTGTGTTTTTAAGAGCTTCAGGGTGGCGGCTTCATCAATACAGTAGGAGCTTAAGCCTCAGTGGATGAAATGCTGCAATATATGGGTTGGTTATTGGTTGCAGTTTTGTTTATTTCTGCCCTGTTTCGAGGCGGAATTAATCAACCTCTCCTAAGTTATCGCATAGGAAAGTAAAAATTTAGCATGACATCTTCATGATGCTTACTGTATTGTTTATTTATTCATCCACCAATGTCAGACAGCAATAACTATTATTTTTTAATAATCAATTCTGCAGATTATTTTACTGCCAACAGTCCAAACCCTTAAAAGATATTAAGTTCACAATGAAATAAAACAGAAAAAAGCATCAAATACTCACATGTGAGGAGCTGGAAAGCAAACCCCGAATTTACAAACTCTCAAAGACTGCAACTGCTAATCACACAAGATCTGTGCAGGTCCAAGCCTTTTTTTATTAGAAAGCAACTGAGACGTGAACTGTTCCTGCAGTGTTCTTAGACAAGCAGCAGGCGAGCGCGGTGATCTCCCGTCAGAAGAGGAACGTCGATGGCAGTAACCCGGCTCAGGCTTCCAGCCTGGAGCAGGTCTGCATGGAGAAGGTGTGCACCTACGAGCAGGCCAGAAGTTTCTTCCAGGACTCGTACCGCACGGTGAGCTTCCTCATCTTTGCTTTGTCTTTTTTCTGCCTATTTAAGCCTCTATTTCCTCAATGCACCGTTTAAATGAAAGATAAGCTGTTGTGCATCTTTAATTGTGCACTTATCGTGTGTTTTTTCTCTTGCAGGATATCTTCTGGTCCGTCTACATCGGTAAGTGCTGTGTTAAAAGGTTTTTCCATCCGTGCACGGCCATTAATAGTACATTACATCTTCTCATAGACTTGCCGTCTGTGTGTAGACGGAGACCAGTGTGCAGAGAACCCCTGCAAGAACGGAGCCATGTGCTCGGACAGCGTGGGAGGCTACGACTGCGTCTGCAAGTCGGGTTTCACAGGGGTGCACTGCGAAAAAGGTGAGGAGGAGATGTCGGCGTCGTCAGTGTTTATTTAGTTCTCATTTGGAGTGTGAGTGCCGCAACCTTCCCCTTCTGTCTTCACTATGCAGACCAGACTCTGTGCCCCCTGGAAAATAACGTGGGCTGCTCCCAGTTCTGTAAACCAGGCTACGTGTCCTACGAGTGCTCCTGCGCCCGTGGATGGAAGCTCAGTCAGGCGGATAGGAATAAGTGTGAGCCTGCAGGTACGTCCGTTACGTCCGTTTCCAGAAGACACGTCCAAATGAAAGTGGGGTCGGTGTAAGGTTAAGCATCTCGGAAGTTAATTAGTTGGGCTTGGGGATACAGTTTGGTTCAGAAACATATTAGCACAACCCCGGAGCTCAGCCTTCCAACGGCTGTCAATCAAACACAGACACCAACCGTTTGAAATTGAAAGGAGCATTTCTGCTATTTCCTCAAAGACCTTTTTTTCTCCTTCTTTTTTAATAATAATAAACGATAAAAAAATACATAATTTTTGACAGCAAAAATGGACGACTAAATGTGAAAAAATCTTAACAAGTGAAGGTAACCATAACCATCTCTTCTCTCAGTCAAATTCCCCTGTGGTAAGGTGAACAGTCTGAGTCGGTGGAACGAGAGACAGTCCAGAAACATTGAAAGCAACTATGAAGGACTTAGCTGTTCCCCTTCAGAGTGTCCCTGGCAGGTAGGAACGCACACTGTGATACATTACAGATTACAACAAAGCTTTTTTTTCCTGTAAGTCCCTCCAACAGTGATGCAGGTTCTTATCGCTGCGCTTCATTGGGGTTCATCGTGTTGTTTGCAGGCTCTCCTGAAGAGTTCGGAGTCCACTGGTTTCTGTAGCGGAGTCATTCTGAAGGAGAACCTGGTCTTGACTTCAGCTGATTGTGCCAACAAACACAGTAGCTTCCAGGTGGCTGTCGGTGAGTAGACAAAACACACATAATCATACCTTTACCACTGTCACTGCTACTACTAATAAAAGAAACAACGTTGAATTATGCAACATCCCAATTTTTTCTATGGGAAACATTAAACAAGGCATTTATACCAAATCCCTCATTTAAACCATGGCATGAATCAGCGTTCTGTGAATGTTTCCAGAACAAAGTGAAGTTTTTTTTTCTCCAGATCACCACCCAAGGAGACTTTTTAACTTTCTCAATGCTGATGTAACTCATGCAGCTGATAGTATGGTCCACCTTTTTTTTTTCAATGAGCTGCGATGAGGCTGTGTTCACGTGAAAATGACATTTCAAGCACAGAATTGTCTCTTTGTTGACATTATATTTTCACATGTGAAGCCGATATCCTACAGTTTGTAATTGCACTCATTAGAAGTAAAAACTATCAATTGAAAATCACATGATCACATGGAATAATTTTATTTGGTTTTGGTACAGAGGCTGAATCTTCTATTTCAGAGCTCCTAAAATATCTTTGGACTGAGCTGCACTAAAATACAATTTTAGTAGACATTTAAAAAAATTAAATTAATATTGTTATATTAATATTTCAAAAAATTTATAAAAAAGGAGAGCAGAAGGAGACTGTGACTACACTATTTGTGAGCGTAAATGCTTACGATAGTCAAAGATATAAGTGACATGATCACACACTAGCACCCACTGCAGTAGGGCTGCATCTAACAATTATTTCCGTTATCGATTAATGTGTTAATTATTTTCTCAATTATTGGATTTGTTTATAAAATGTCAGAAAATTGTGAAAAATAGAATATCTTAGAGCCCAAAGTGACGTCTTCAAATGTTGTGTTGTGTCCTATCAACAGTTCAAAATCCAAATAGAGTCAGTTTACTGTCACATTAGTAACAGATGAGCTTCAAATTTTCACATATGAGAAACTGCAATCAGCAAATATTTGACATTTTAATTACTAAAACGATCTAAATAGTTGCGGAGTAATTTTCTGTCAATCAACTAATCTATTAATCGACTAATGATTGTCATATGTGTGCATGAGCTTGAGAAACACCATCATCCTGAATGTCTTGTCTTCCCTGCACCCCCTCAGGCAAGCGCAGCACCAACAATGAAGACGGAGAGCAGACGCTGCATGTAAAAATAATTCACAACCACCCACGCTACGAGGAGGGTCGCCCTGATAATGACCTGGCTGTGATTGAGCTCCGTGACCGCATCATTTTTAAGAAAGACGTGATTGCTGCCTGTCTGCCAGAAAGAGACTTTGCCGACAGCGTCCTGATGAAGGGAGACTTCCCCGCCATAGTCACCGGCTGGAAAGAAAACAGTCAGGTATCTTCTTTCCAGGGCCCGCTCACCCTTAACCAACTCGCGTACAGCCGCCTGCCTCAGTGTCTGGAGACTCACTCCACCCTGATGACCAATAAAATGGGCTGCACCACTCCCCGGACCAACGCCGACTGCACCATGGGCTCCGGCAGCCCCCTGCTCACCCTGTACAGGGAGGTGTTCTTCCTCACTGGGTTGGTCAACAAGCCACCAACGGCCAACTGCTCTAACGGCTACATCTTCCAGAAAGTGTCGCGCCACCTCGGCTGGCTGCGGCCACTCATGGGTTCCCGTTAGGTGGGGTAGTCAGGGAGAACAAGGAGGTCATGGGTTTTGGAAAATATGGGACACTGCAGGTGAATAAATACTAAAAACAGGGAATCAGAAGAACATTTTCAGTGTGCATTTGTAGCTCAACCTCTTTGTTTGTTTTGTTTTATCTGCCTTGTAATAATACTACTAATAGAAACACTATCTTAACAGCCATATAGTCTTAAACTAGGCGATTGCTTCCCACCCATCTCTGTGGACTTCCCTCATTTATCCACAAGGTGGCTCTATGTTAACATAAACAGAGAAGCTCTTTATGTGTCAGAGGCAGCAAGAGTTGCAGTGAATTATTCAGCATGTGTTTTGTGACGTGGACGTACTTTTTAATAAAGTTTTAAGTGATGTTATTTTTAGCGACTGCTGTACTGGTTGACATGCACCCGGTAACGCTCCAGGTTAGCACTGTTCTATAAATGTAATAAATCCTAATACCATACCTGACTTGAGTTCTGTCATTGTTTTAGGATGAAGTAAACAGTAGTATTTCTAGAAGACAAACTGTTTGCTGGAATTGTAATATTATAAGTAGATGTCATAAGGCCCTGTTTGAAACAATTGCGTTATTGAGGTCATCAGACACATAAACATGGACAATAAAAATGATACACAACAACAAAACAATCTAAAAGCATGAGCAAATGGCTTCTTCTACAAAACTACACCCACTATATCGGTACCACAAGCTTCATCTGTATGACACTAAGAAGATATACAGTGAGTAAATCTTCACTAAACAATTAAAACAACTGATGGGAATGGGAAGGTTTGGCAGGTATTTAGTCATAAACCAAAGTACCAAAACAACATTTGACCTGCTGGTGGCTTTAGATGAAAACTAAATGGTTCACCAGAGTGATTACAATTGATCCTGAGGGGCACATGGATGTGTGTATCAATTGTCATGGTAATCCATTCAGGTTAAACTAAGGTTAAATAAGAACAAAAACAAGGACATGCGAATTTGAAACAAGCCATAATGTCTTGAAGTCATGAAAAGAAGTGAAAGAGTAAGTTAGACAAGTTATTCCAGTTTGATGCTGATTTAAATTTAAATACTCTATATACCAAATCGGTTTATACTTTTCATGTGTTAAAACATGTAAACTTTCAAGCACAAGGAGGAAAGTATCAAATCTACAGTTCTCACAAGTTTGATGCAACAGCAGTATCAAATGCCAAGAACGTAGCTCTGACAATTTAACCTCAACTGCTCCCTCAAAAAATTCCCTTTTTGTCCCAGACAATATTGGCTTGCCCTCACTATCACATACCCCCGTGTTGTCTGGCAACATTTTCCCACAGACACTCGCTCTCTGCAGTCTTCTCACAGCCTCCCTGGTGAACAAGGCCAAGACCATGTCATGCAGGGGGAGAAAAGGAGAGGAAGAAGAATGGGCAAGAGAGAAAGTAAGAGACGCCGCATAACAAAAAAACCTGGCCTGCCACTTTTGATCGGGTGCTTGAAAAGGACAGCTCTGAAAGCCGGGGCCCACACTGGCTGTTGCCATGGTACTCACCTAGGAGATGGCTCCTTGCTCCCAAAAATGGCTCTGCTCCTTTACTGGGCCATCCAGTGGAGATTAATTTGAGTGGAGCTCCTTCCTTCCTGAGTCTGGTCCTGCTCTCTGGTCCTGCCAGCTCCATTTTCAATGCTCAAGCTTACGTATACACAGAGACGCACAAAAAAACACGGAGCAGGGCAGCAGCTAAAACTTCATCTGCTCTGAGCTGCTAAATTTAGGCAGCGTTTAGGTCCTGTTCAAAGCATCACCTAAATATCAAACAGTTACTGCACCGGTTTGATTTTCATTCCCTGAATCGAACCTAAAATCAGCGCAAACGGGGAGACGAGGATGTGACGTGAATGCCGAGAGGGGAAAAAAATAGCAGGAGAGGTGGAAACGGGGCAGAGTGAGAGATGTTTGACAGGCTGAGAAAGCGAAGGGCTGAGATGAAGAGATGGAAAATGACTTGGAGATAAAGAGCAGGGGCAGACCAAGAGACCTGGGATTTGCGATGTTGACACAGAAAAGAAGGCCGTCATTGTGTGGACGGGTTGATGGACCCATAGTATATTAGACATGAATGAAAAGGCCTCGGAGTGAAACATTAGCAAGGCCATTACTGATGGAGGGATGAAGTGAAAGCACTCAATGTCAACGCTTTCACTCTGCACACATCAAATGTTTCTATTGCTGGACAACAGTGCTGCAAAGTGGTGATAGAGTTGGGTTTTATTACAGTGTGTCAGGCATGTGGGTGCATCTGGCCAGTGCCCTGCTAAATCAATAATCCTTTACTCTCCCCAAAACCAAAGAATAGTTGCATGCTGTGATCGCAAATCCTCCCTGCCCAGTGTGTGTGTGTGTGTGCATATGCGTGTGTATGCATAACACATACATGCCTATTTGTGTCTTTTGAGTCTGGGGATGGCAACATCAAATGACAGACTTTGGGAGGGATTATCTGTCTGTGTGGTGTCTGATTCCACGCAGGGGGTTAGCTGTATGTCTGAGCGTTAAAGGCAGACTGACTGAGTTAAAGTCTCGTGCTATGTGTGTGTGTAATGAGCGCTCCGCTATCTGTGAAGGCATGCCAATGATCTTGTCCAATAATCCCCCCTCTCAAAATCCATGTCCCCAATCTTTTTTTCTCCCTTCTGGACTCCTCTGGGGGCTCTGCAGTCAGACTGAGGTGGCAATGCTATTCCCTTCCACTCCACCCCACCCCACTCTACCCCACTCCATCTCAAACACCCCATGCCAGACAGAGCAGCTTCCACTTGGTTGGGTAATTGTGCAGAAGGGTGGAGGTAACACAGGAACTCGAGAGGTTAGGGGCTGGATGGGGATGAAGCGGCTGAAGGAGAAAGAGAAAGACAGGCTGTAGACTTTTATATAACTTAGCTGGAGTCTCGTTTCTCCCTGATAATAGTTGTTTAACAAGACTAAGGGTTCACAGCCATGCTAGCTCCTCTGTGAGGCATTACTTAGCAAGCAAACATCAGCATGCTAACAATGACAATGATAACATGCCGATGTTTAACAGCAGCCGTTGGAAATGAAAGTCTCACTTCATCTACATTTACATTTAAATTAGATTTAGGCTGTTAGCAGACGCTTTTATCCAAAGCGACTTCCAAATAACCTTCAAAGACTTTCCTACATCAGACTCTCATCTTTTCTGTGTCGGGTGACATTTCTGCTCCGCTGATAATAAGAGTGTCCTTCATCCACCTTTAGTCCTTGAGACTGGCTTCAAAAACAATGTCACTTTTAGCATGTGGACACAGTGACTGGTTGATAGAGGAGGAAGGTAAATCCTGGAGCTGCCTTTATTCCACTCACCTCACCCTGACCTTCCAAGGGTAAAATCCTGTTTAGAGCCATTGAGTAACCCGAGGAGCTGACTCGCTGAATGAAAACAAGTGCGCTACGGTCCATGTGGAGGTCTTTAAAGTGGTCAGATAAGACCTCTGTGTTTTTGCAAGAAATGTACGTGTGAGTGCTTCCGTGTATGCGTCCTGTCCTCCAGATACAGAACATGCTCATCTACAAATAGGTTGTTTTAAGTTCACATGGCAAGGTCACATTCAGATGACCTTTAATATCTACCTTCCTGTGGGGGCTATGCTGCTTCGAAAGGCCGTGACCTCTGCGGGTCTTTTAGTGTTCTGAACGGCCACTGACAGCCGGAGAGTTTAAGTCACCACGATGAACAGATAAGGTCAGGATTATCCCACTAAACATACCACCGTCATTACCTCAGTGAGCAAGTCAGCACATTTCACTACACGCAACAGGCACATTAAATGAAAAAGAGGATTTTAGGTAACTCTAGCATTTTTACAACTATGTTTTTTAATGTGCACCATCCCTGGTAAATAATGTAAAAAAACATGGGTAACATAAATGAGTGTATTTGTGTGTGTTGAAGGGGCACTCAAGTGATTTAGTTTGGCACTTCCATTAAGTTAAGGGACTCACAAGAGACATATGAAAGAATGGTCCAAATCAAAGCAGCTTTCTATTAAACATTTGCTGAGTAATTTTTTAATGTGTTTCAGAGTGCAGGGAGAATTTTTAGAGGCATACAAAGTCATCTAAAGGGAGTGATGCGGCGCTGTGAAAAGCTGAGGCGAAGACACGTTCTGCATGAGTTGAACAATGTTTCAGCTTAAGCAATAAATAGTGATCCAGGGGCTTTATGAATCTGCTCAGACTTGAGGGAAATGACATGAAATAACTGGAGTTTCTGGTGAGTTGTGAGATCAGTCAGAGGCTGAGCTGCCCCACACACACACACACACACACACACAGGCACACTGCGACTCCATCCATGTCTAGCTAGCTAGCGGTTAACGTCTATGCAATTGGTATATTGGCTGTTGGGGGCAAATTAACACAGACTGCACCACCAACAGTCCAGGATTCAAATTTGTTCAAATGAGACAAGGCAAATATTTGCTTTGCTAAAACTTTACAAGAAGACAGTGGTCTGATAACCTACAGCAGTAACCAAGTGTGCAGGCAAACCCACCTATTGCCCTAAAACTCTAAAAAATGTATACAGAGTTAGTTTTTTAGAAATTAATATTCAAATCTGACTTGACGAATTTCAGTATTAGTAGTATTTATACACAAAATAATTGTTCAGCTGACCTTTTCCCATCACCAAACAGCTACAACTATACCACTTTACATCCTCCTTCCCTGTAAAATATATTGCAGTCTGTTTAAAATGGGGACGTGCGCTCCTTAAAATTAGACTCTCTTCCTGCTAATTCTGGACACCTGCATCCTGTCATAGTTAATACATCCTCTGAGGTCATAGGTTCTCATCCTGATGCTTGTCACTGGAAATAGATGCAGCATGCAAGCCTGTATGTCGGCCACCCTGCTGTCACTCCCGTGGTTCATTGTGTGGAAGCGAGCGGGGTCTTGACAAGGTGAGAGGTGAGAGGAAACCCCAAATTTGGAGTGAAAGATTAAGAGTAACACTGAATGAAAGGAAGAGAGATGAAGAGAGACAGTCTATACACACAATACGACATACAGTACGTATACATAAACCAAAAGGAAACATGACAGACGGTACCTGTGACGCTGTTGTTCCTGCAGACACATGACACCTTTAGAGCATGTGTTCTCCTAATTAAAGGACAATAACTCACCAGGCAGAGCCCAACTTAGTCTACTGCCTGCTTGTAAAGCTATATTAGTCAGCGACTGAACCCCAAATGATCATCACGCTGATACAGAGTTACCTTGTCATCCTCTATAAATACTGTAGCAGGAGTTCTCCAGTGGCTGCTTTTATCTGATGATGGCACCGTAGATACGGATGCAAACATGACCACATGGAGCAATCTGTTACAACATTGCTGCTCCACCACAAAGCGTGATTAATGTGAAGAATATCTACAACAACAAAAAATAATTTAAAACACGTTTCAGTTCACGGGCTTTGTCAGGGAGGTTACGTAAGATTAATTTAATCAGGATGTTTCAATGTGATCAAGATCTCTTTTGCAAGAAAGACACCAAATTACATACAGCCTACACAACAGTCCTCACACACAGTCACATTAATTACAACAATCACTAACAAAACGTCTCTAACAATTTGTTTTGCAGTTCACTCAACTAATATGGTGCATAATAGAGAGAAACCAATCTTCCCAGCTCGGGGTTGGTACTAGGAATTTAAACAAGCCTCTGTTGACAGAACTAAACAGATTAGGGCTAGGGTCTGTTTGTTTTGCATTTTTAATGTGAATTAAGTATGTGTATATGTACATTAAAGGGCTAATTCGTCATTTTGGGAATTACGTTTTGTTTTGTTTTGTTTTGTTGTGGAGAGAAGATCAGTAGCTATTTCTACTGCAGCAACTGCTTAGCTTAGCTTAGCATAAAGACTGGAAACAGAGGAAAACAGCCAGCTGATCAGTCCAAAGGTAACCAAATCAGCTGACCAGCAACTCTAAGGTTCAATAATACGTGTTATAATGTTATATTTAGTTTTTTATTGTATGTTACAGAGTTCCACAGAGAGTTATGTGCCAGTCTATTTCATGACCAGGACCCAAGGAACCTCACGGTGACAACAAGACTGAGAAAGAGAGAAAGTTGCACCTTCTTGTTTCAAATTGGTGTTTTCCCACTTCAGTTTTGTATGGATTATGCAGAGTTAGAAAATGGTTATTAGTAAGGTTTAGAGATGCTGATGAGCAGATTTTGACCTTTGGACAGAGCCATGCTAACTGTTTCCCCCTGTTTCTAGTCTTTGTGCTAAGCTAAGCTAACCAGCTTCTGGCTCCAGCTACATATTTTCCCGTACAGACATGAGAGTGGTATCAATCTACTCATCTAACTCTCAGCAAGAATGCAAAAATTTGGATTCCCCCAAATCTCGAATTATTACTTTAAATCTATAAAAGAGAGTTCTGTGACATTCTCTCTATCTCTCACACACACACACACACACACACACACACACACACACACACACACACACACACACACACACACACACACACACACACACACACACACACACACACACACACACACA
>JAVQJL010062271.1:0-13999 GCA_036024295.1 Nannoperca obscura | reverse complement strand
TTTTTCCTGTTCTTTCTCCTCTTTTTTTTCTATTCTCTCGGTAGGGTCCTGAAGGGGGTTCATCGTACCCGAGTGCCACGGCGGACGTCCCCACGAATCTTCCCCAAACCATCAGCAATATTCAAACATTCTAAATGTACCTCTGTTCAATAAATCTTTTAAACGTATCATATGGAGGGTGTGTTCCTTGCTAGTGAAGGACACCGTAATATAAAATGCCAACTCATGCCTGTGATTGAACATGGTGAAAAAAGAATAAAAATCACTGAGCACGCAGTTAGGAGTCTTCAAAGTCGAGACAGATCTATTAACTGTGTACAGATAGGATACATCTATTTAGGGTTTAGAATAAAATGAACCTCTGTTATTCTGGCAGTACAGTGTGTTCTTCCCCATTAGGTGTATATATTTAGAGAAATGGCACACTTGGGGAAGAAGAATCTACTGCTAATAATTCCCTTGTCACAGCTCACAAATGATTATGATGATTATTTCTCCACTCCCATTTTAATCTGTGTCAAGAATGTAGTTGTATGACATGCACCGTTGAAAAATCTTGCCTATTGAATGAACTGATTATAGTGGTCAGCAGCAGTTTCCAAAGACAATAGTGAATCAGATGGAGCCCGCCTAATCACTTCTCTGTCTAGCTGCATAATAAGCCAATCAACATGTGCTGTCAATATCATTTCTATAGCATCGTACTGGTGTGGCTGACTCACAAGGATAAAAACGTGCAGTCACTCCTTGATGACAGATGATGCACAGAATGTACGGTGCTCAGGGTCGGGTCTCAGAAACAGAGGACAGCAGTTTTAGATGGCTTGGTTATCGTCAGTTTTATTCTACCGCAGAGAGCAATTTCATTGTTTATCCTGAGCTTTTATCGTTCAATGTGCCACAAGAGGATGAAAAGCAAAAGGAAGGTAAAAGTTCCACATGAAAAACTCTGCTTACTTTCATAAAAAAAAAAGCTCCATCACTCACCTTCTGCCTATCAGTCCTGAATCTCCCCACAACACATAGCTTTTTCTCGTCCACTATGTAATTTCTTCCATCCCTCCATTTCAAGAGTCTGTCTATGGTCTGCTTGTGGTATTTAGTGGGTTCAGTCAGTCTCACCCAAGGTACACACACACACACACAGTTTATTTCCCTCCCTTAACTTTACCCCTGAGTCTGATAAAAGAAAGTAAATTGAGAACTTGAGGAACAACAATTGCAATAGCAAATATTTCCTAGTGTTACACAGAATAGTTTGCAACATTTTTCACCGCAAAATGTATCTACTGTCACCAATTAATGCCAGCCAAAATCTGAAGCAAGCATCCAGTTCACAAAAGCATAATTTACTGTTATTAACACGGTGAAATGATCTGTCAAAAAACAGCAACACATTTGTATTGACTCAGTAAAAAAAGGTATAAGAAAGAAAAATCCTGCTACAGTCACTGTGTAATAGTAAAGTATGTTGGTAATGCCTGTATTGAAGTCAAAACACCAAACCAGTGATTAATTTTTACCTATGTTCAGCACTTTTCAAGCACTTTCAAAGTACTTTTATCATCACATCTAAACTGCCAGGAGACAGCAAACGAATATGACAACGAGATCGTTTCATTTCAGATGTTAAAACATTTTTGGTTTGATGATGAAAACCAGGAATTTTTCAAGGAATATATTCAAATTCAAGCATATTCCTAACCTTCAAAACGTAAAAGTTTAAAGTAAAGCATTTTCCATTCTTCCAAGACTTTGTACGAACCCTGCATAAAACACGACTTCTGCAGATTAGTTTAACCACTGTGCCTGTATGATAAAAACCAATGTAAAGTGTCTTAAAATGTATCTTATTTTATGTTACGATGGCTGGTTGTTTGTCCCAACCTAACTCTACCTTGGCTCCACCTTAGTGACTAGATTTTCAAATTGCAGGCCCCCAGATGATTGTAGGTGGGACACAAATGGTTTCAACATTAAGGGCGACAATGGAACAATGTTTTTCATGATTTTGGTTAGGGTAAAAAAAGAAATGGTTTTGATCTTTGTCACGCATAGTTCATTCATTTAAGCGAAAGTTGTGGTCATGGTTGAACAGGGTAAAAGAAACCAGTGTTGATTGAACCGCAGTCTCACACTTTATTTATTTATTAAAAATATATTTATTAAAAAACCTATGATTTGATACCTATGATTGGTAACCATATTAATGAATAGGCCCTTCAGCAATAGATAGACCTACTGTACCTCCACAATAACAGACTGTCCAATGCAGACAAATTCCAACAAGTCACACGATCAAAAGAAACTGCTCTCTGTTAATGTGCCATTTAAATGCAAAGAGCCATTCTGTCTCCTCTAGTTAGTTTTTCTACTCTGGGCCCTGGATCATCAAAGCCAGCAGTGTTCAGAAAAAAACCCAGTAGAAAGTGGGGACAGGCAAGAGGGCAGAGGGTGGAGACAAGAAACCATCAACGGTTTGAAGTTCTGCTGAGCAAATGAGCATCATGTTCAAACCCCAAGAGGGAAGTTGGAAGCGGGAAGAGCCTCAGAAGTCTGCTTAGCTTTACTGAACTCTGCCGAGCTTTGCGCATGTTGGACCAGGACTGCAAAAGCATTCATAGCTCAAAGGTGATTTATGCTGAACCAAAGCTGCCATTAACGGTGACTTTTCTCTGTGAGCCACATGATATTTGCATTCTGTCTGGGTTTGAAATGGCAGGGTTGAGTGTTTGAAGAAATCTAAAATCAGATATCATCTCTTTGCATAGATGACAGTGCTGCTATTGCTGCTGCGTTATTTTAAATGTGAAAGGGTTTATTTTCCTCAACACTAGAATATGTGTCTCCACCTAAATGTTGAAATACCTGCATATGGAAAATACATTAACATATCCTATTCATATTTGTTTTGAAAGCTGATAGAAATATAAGTATTGAGCTGTCTGCAAAAATACCAACGTGAAATGTATTTCCTGCCTTTTAAGGGATTCTTCCACTGCAGTGATAATTACCCTCATTTTCCAGACTGGCCTCTCTCATGAAGTTAATGTGGAGCAGTGTGGCGTGTTTCACTTTGATTTACAGGTGTGGCTACATTTTGTCAAGCTGAAAATGATTGTTCGCACAAATGAGGTAGTTGAGCACACTGCTATTAACCAAAGATCAGCTATTGACTGCATGTGCTTAATTAAACTGGGACAAAATTAACTGACAACCCCTTTTTATAAAAAAAAAATCCATCAATTGTAAATGGGTTTCAGTACTTCTAAAAACAAACAAAAATATTTAAAATATAGTTTTTCATTCAGTACAACATTTGAGAATTTCATGCAGACCAACCTGTTCCCAGATCTCAAAGGGACCATGTGGTGATATTGATTTAGACAGAGTCCATTTTTTGAGGTGGGTTCAATTTAATTCAACTCCAATAAAATCTCATTCAAGGACCTCTGAATCTGCTTTGTCGGATCCAGCATAGCAGAAACCTGTTCAACTTCGCTATTAAAAGAACAGTAGAAACAGTGTCTTTTATGAGCTGCAATCATGTGCTTTCCATCATACCTCTAGACACTGAGCCTCGCTAACTCACATTCCACATTACAATGCTGACAAGCAGGCTGAGAGATTCAGCCTGAGAGAGAAAAAAATGGCCAAGCTGAAGGGCGTAACATGTTCCTTTTTAGCTGCAATGTTTCATGTCATTGGTATTCCACTGGCTGGTGGGTGCAAATCAATACTATTGAGCTGCTAGTGCCCAATAAACTAAGTTGTTGTCTCAATTGCAGTGTCTTTAGCGTCTCTGAAAGAATTTAAAGCCCTTGAAAAAACTCAAGGTAATATGTATATTTGCAATGTTACTTCAGAGCATATTCTTTCCGAGCTGCAGGATAAATAGATAGACGGATCTATTTTCATTACTGTATGATAACATAACAAAGCTGACTTCACACCTGAGATGAACATATAGACAGCGTGTTCGCTTAATACTTGAAAGCAATTTACTACTAAACTTCCTTGTACTAGATATTACTGCAATGTTAAAACAAAGAAAACAGGCAGGTTATATTCAACCACTTGTTTCACTTCATCTCAGTGCAGTACAGATGAGAAGCTATGTTCCAATCCCATACTACTTCATATTGCAAAGTAGGACTGGGCAATAAGGCATAAATACAATATTTTTATATCAGTTGCTATTAGTACATATAAAGATATGAATTATGTCACTAGCTCTGCTAAGTGAAAATGAATTTAAGCTTAAAATTTTCTATTACTGGAGTCGATTCAAACAGTAGACATAAGCTGCAGAAAATCTGAAAATCTATATTCTATGACTATAAAACATTTAAGTGTTGTTGGTATAAATCCTGCAGTATGAAATGTTCTTGGGTCAATCACATTCATCGGTTTAAATTTCTCATCATGTCCTTTGCCATTTAAAAGAGCAAAATAATGTGTGGTGTCTTTATTAGCTCTGGAAAAAGCAGGTAGTAATGTTACAGTTTGTCGCTGGATTGCTTTGCTGCTCATACCAGTGAGTGGGTCTCATTTCAGGAGTTCATTGGTAGAATAAGAACTCAGATCCTTTACTTAATTAAAAGTAGAAATAATACTCAATGACAAGTAAAAGTCCTACACTGAAAATGTTCTGAAGTACTATCAAAGTGTTGCTCCTGTGAGTGATATACTGTTATATTATCATGAACATGACTGATGTGTTACAATTTATCATATTGTTTAAGGTTTTGTTTTGTATGTGCAATCCTAATTTGTAAAATTGCCATAAATTAAACATAGTGAAAAAGTACAGTATTTCACGCAGATTTGTAGTGGAGCAGAAGATTTAAATACTTCCATACAAGCACTTAACGTACACCCAACCACTGATGGTGTTTGGGAGTTTAAGTGTTTGCACTCCACATGCTATATTGGATTCGTTTGTGGCATTTTCCATCTTTCTGTAGTTTCGTGCTGAATTTCAAGTAACGTTAACGGAGCTAGGCTAACGTTACATTCAGCTAAGTAGCCTCAGTATCGTATCACCCCACCAGCGGGAGCCTTGTTATATCTCATTTATCCACAATAGCTCTTTACGTTTAAATTTGTTGTGACTTTCTTTCCCTGTACTCAGCTGTCTTATTCTTATACCAAAACAATAGCATGTGGTGTGTTTAGCTAACTCAAACTGTGACTGTTATTGTGAAGCAGGCTGCCTGTTCTTAGAGGGTTTGCTATGTGATTGGTTCGAAATAGCTTTGTTTCTGTTATTCAAGAATTGGACTTCCTCTTGGGGTGTGAACTGAAATGTTTCCATCAGTATCAGCTTGAATTGTTTCTACAGCACAGGCCTCGTGTTTTTAACTGTAATTCACAGTGTACTATTTTTCCAGAATTCGTCAAATTAATGTTTGGAAGAAAATTATCATATTATTAGAATTAATAATGTGAGGGTGGCTGGTGATGCCAGACACTCAGAGATAATGTCAATGTAGCACTTGCTGCTCGTCCCTAACACTGCCTATGGTTTATGCATGACATAAGCAGGCTCCCAACAGGTTCCTCTGATGAGATCTCACACAGCTACATATCAAAGCTTCATCTCTTATCCTGCAGCTTCGGAGAGGAGCATCTAAGTCATTCGAGCATGTGTTCATCCCAGCTGAAATTGACCTTCTCTAATGGATGAAAAGAAGAGGAAAAGCGGCCTTTGTGACGCTGCCATCCCCTGAGTAACACCAGGAGGTGTAATCAGCAATGACCCATGCAAGACTTCACCAATCCCAGGGAGTTCCTTAACGTACCCAGCCTGCCTCGAGGGAGCTGTGCCTGGAACAGCGGAACAAGCACTTGATAACTGCGAATGAATTATGAAATCCCGGACATCTGCCAGCTCCACGCTTCCACGTATTGCCACAAGTCACCCGAGCCAGCAGCCTATAACCAACAACATTCACACTCGGATGTTTTCCTCTCAGATGTGTGCTTGAGCAACATTTCCCTAGAAAAACAGACCACTTTAAATAAACATACATGTAAAATGTCAGTGCAGATTGGAAGCAGGCCACCTGTGTAGATGCATGACAAACTTAAATAGAAAAGCAGCAAGGGAGTGAATATAGGAAAAAAAGCTGTCAGTAAGTTGATGATTGGAACAGGGTCTAATGTTTGGCATAAATAAATGACAAAATCTGGTGAGCATGCAGACGTAAGACCATTTCAGCAACCATTAGCATTCAACCAGAGTGGAAATAAAGCATGTTCACACTTTCTTCAAGCCACTTGAGGGAGAGACGGCTGTGAATGGTGATAACAGCCAGATCTCTCTGCAGGTCAGCTATGTGCATGTGTAATCATATTTGTCAGCGTCTTCTTTTTTTTTTACCAGCTCGATCTTGTTTTAAGTGTTTGTTGCATCAACATACAAGCTGGGTGAATGAAAACTAAAAACATGAAAGGATTGGTTGGTTGGCAGAAAATGATTTAGCAACTATTTTGATAATGAATTACTGTTCATTATTGTTCAATTTCCAAGCAAAAGTCCCAAACATTCTCTGATTTCAGCTTCTCAAATGTGAGGATTTTCTGCTTTTCTTTGCCATGTAACAGTGAACATCTTTGGGTGTTGGAATGATGGCCGGACAAAACCAGGTATAAAACTATTTTATGACATTTAGAAAGAAAAATAATGATTGATGGATTATTATCAGCTGTTATAGCAAACGTGTTTGCAAACAGCAATATTAGCATTCTTGCTGAGTCATCTGTCTTCCGTCCACCTGATTAATGTAAGTCTAATTTTCACTCTCCTTTTAGCTCTGTTTTGGTCTTATCATCTTAAAGAAGTATTCATTGATTTTTATGGCCACTTGGGGGCAGCAGAAATCCTGTAAACACAACACTGACATATTACCACCTAATAAAGTAATAATAATATTATTTTTTATGCGATCATAATTACGAGATATTTCTAAAAACACATTATGGATTAAAGTAATTGAATTGTTAATGTAGAAGTACTGATTAGCGCAAGAAGTGATAAAACTATATGCGCAACAAAGCCACAAACAAATTGTTCAGCATTGGGTCAAGTCACCTTCAGTTTTGAGTTTAGACTGAAAGACAGACAGAAAACCTCCATCCTCCAAGTAATTTAGTGCTCTGCTGAAAATCTTTAAACCTTTGAATTCTTTGCACCAAAGGGCATCTTGAATGATTCTTTCCCAAGTAAACAACATCAATTGGGTTTCCTTTTCTCATGCCACATCTGGAGGGGATATAGTAAACGAAAATGCATCCCTGTCTGCACTGAAGGACCGCATAGTCCTCTTTGTATCGCGCATATAGCAAGAAAAACTCCCAAAACACAGTTTGCCAAACAAGTCTGCACTGGATGATGAAGTTCGTAGCCTCCCTAAGGCAACATATCCAGCAGTCACCATGACTCTCTTCTCTAGCTGCATGGCCAAGCAAATGTGTGTTGTTTTTTTCTGTTTAGCAGCGGCCAGAGTTTACTGCTTATAAATCAAAAGCGTGTCAGGAGGCAAAATTCAATCATAAATGCATTTCTTGAGATGATGCTAGGTGGGATCATACCAGTTTCTAAATCTGAACAGGGTATAATGGACAGATCTAAATCTGTGCCAAACGCTGTCCTCTTTGGATCACATCTCTTGTGATATGTGTAATGCTCTCAGCCTTCTCTCTCTTCTTATTGTCTGCTAAAATCAAAGTTTGAGCACAGCCGCATATCAAAGGTGCTCATTTTGTAAAGTGTGGCACTTCTTTAATGAAAATAACCATGTTACATGAGAATTAATTAAGTTTCTGTAATTCACTATATGTCTGTGAAGTGATCAGTGTTGGGGATAATCCAAATTAAAAAGATAACAAATTACGAAGGACCACACTCCTATTATAAATTACCCATATTAAAGAGGTTCAGTCAATGTTCCCAGACTTTAGAAATGTAGTTCAAAACATTAAACTTTTGAAAATAACATTTGCAGCACTGGCAGTGATAATGAAGTACTGTAGCTCCGTTTTCTTTGGAACCTCCTCATTCAAAACCTTACATTTATCTTGCCTTGATTGCTCTGAAATGATTTTATACTTGATGTTTGGACATCCCTCTGGTAATTGACAGAATGCTGCACAAAAAGCCCCAGTCAGATTGCAGGATATTAAAACAAAGAAATTAAAATAAAAAAAAACAAGACACAACGAGCTCAACCTATTTTCATTAAAAGCGTCATTATTTTATTTTGAACATTCACAGAGCTCCCATAATGAGCATTGTGAAAGACAGCACAGCACATAAAAGCTTTGGCGAGCCCGCTTTATAGTAGACTGGTGGGTTATTCTGTGCTGTGTTTTTGTACCAAAACAGCATTGTTTAAACTCTATTTCTAGACTAGATAGTAAATGTCTTCAGACAGTTGGGGCATCTCTGGCTCATGTTTGTTTTTACAGAATATATACTCCCAAATACCTTCTGCAGGAACTTGAGTGCAAAACTAAGACTGTGGGTTGTCTGGATATCAGACTGACCTATTAAATACAAGCAAACTTTCTTTCTAATGGCTCCATTGTGTGGTTGTATGGCACAAAGTGGAATTTTCCCGAGGTACAGGTAAGTTCGTACGATGTGTCTTCCGATCAAAAAAGCAAAAAGTTAATAGCTACCACACTCTAAGGGCGGGCAAAAGCCTGCTGTCACACGAAAATGGTGCACACTCCTTGAAGGCATCAATGTTGTTAAGTAGACACAAAAACTCACAGAAGTTGTGTGAAGAAGCTTGAGAGAGAAGTTGAAATTGTGCCTATTTTCACACGTCATAAACACCTGGCCAATCATCGCATGCTTGTCTGATTAGCAGCCTTTGGAGAGCCACAGAAACTGACAAAGCAGCACCCATTATTCGAGCGTTTGAAAGGTGTGAGGTGGCAGGGCTTTCAGAGGCTGGCACCATGATCTGATACATACTTTGGTGAAGAACAACATATATACACACACACACATAGATATATACAGTCAAGCCCAAATTTATTCATACCTCTGGCAAATTTTGACTTAAAGTTTTTTCTTGATTGGAAATGACACAAGCGTTTCCCAGAAGACTATAAGACGATGTACAAGAGGCATCATTGTGGAGAAAAATATTTCTCAGCTTTTATTTACATTTGAACACAAAGTGGCATGTCCAAAATTATTCCTACCTTTCTCAATAATCAATAGAAAAGCCTTTATTATTAGCTATTACAGCAATCAAACGCTTCCTATAATTGATGACCAGCTTCTTGCATGTCTCCACTGGTATTTTTGCCCATTCATCTTTAGCGATGAGCTCCAACTCTTTCAGGTTGGAGGGTCTTCTTGCCATCACCCTGATCTTTAGCTCCTTCCACAGATTGGATTCAAGTCAGGACTCTGGCTGGGTCGCTGCAAAACGTTCATGTTTTTGTCCGCTAACCGTTTCTTCACCACTGTTGCTGCGTGTTTTGGGTCGTTGTCGTGCTGAAATGTCCACTGGTGCCCAAGGCCAAGTTTCTCTGCAGACTGCCTGATGTTGTTGTTGAGAATCTTGATGTATTGCTCTTTTTTCATGGTGCCGTTTATTGTGATTAGGTTCCCTGGTCCATTGGCTTCTTTTTGACACCAAATGAAGGATACATCATTGTTGCCAAACAATTCAATTTTTGTTTCATCTGACCATAAAACAGAAGACCAGAAGTCTTCCTCTTTGCCCAGATTAGCATTTGCAAAGTCCAAGCGGGCTTTTGTGTGCCTCATCTGAAGAAGTGGCATCCTCCTTGGTCTGCTTCCATGGACCCCAGCAGTGTGCAGTGTCCGTTGGACTGTCTGCCTTGAGACGTTGCCACCAGCAGAGCCCAGATTCACCAGGACGGCCTTGGCGGTGATCCTTGGATTCTTTCTCACCTCTCTCACTATCCTCCTGGCCAACACAGGTGTCACTTTTGGCTTCCGACCACGTCCTCCGAGATTTTCCACAGTGTAGAACGTCTTGTATTTTTTAATAATACTTTGCACTGTAGCCACTGTACTTGAAAACATTTAGATATGGCCTTATAGCCCTTTCCTGACTTGTGAGCAGCCACAATGCACAGCCGCAGGTCCTCAGTGAGCTCCTTTGTCTTAGCCATGCCTGTCCACAAACCAACTGCAGGGAGCTGCTGTTTTTCATCTGCTGAGTTGATTAAAACAGCTGTTCCCAATGAATCACGGTAATTAGGATGCTTTAGAACAGCTTGGACTAAAGAAAATTGTCTTTTTTTTTTAAACTTACAAAAATATAATAATTTACAATAGCGTTTTTCTTTTACAATGCATGTTGCTTAGTGGGACTTCTGGCATTCCTTGCCTTGAACAATCCTCTTCAAATCTGGCTTGCATTCCGTTGTTGCTACTCAAAGGAATTCTTTCACATGGGTGTCAGATCGATGCTTTGATTTCACGTGTCTCAGGGAAGAAAACACAGACTCACAGACGTATGTTGACCCAAACATTGACAGTATTTTAAGCGCAGTCCGTTTGATATTGGGGTATTTTTCCATTTGCACACTTTTCCAGAACTCAATGGTCCCTTCCCTTAAAGCAGGTTTCAGTTGGTCCTCCTCACAAAGATCGATCATCTCTAACTCAGCCACAGCCTCATCTGTGACTAGCGGGGCTTTCAAACAGTCCGTCTCCACATTAAATGGGTCGAGGAGAAACATAATCTGTGGCCTTTTCAGTTGTAGATCACGGAACCGGGTCACGAAGCTTTCGTGCAGGTTTTCAACCACTGTTGCATATCTAGCTCTTTGCTTATTCAGGGCGGCGCTGGTGACTTGCCCGCTGACTTTTAGCAGAGTGGGAAAATGCATTAAATCTCCCTTTTGAATATGCGCCTTGAACAGCTTCAGTTTGTTGACAAATGCAAACACACTTTGCACCAGGTCAGGCAGCATTTTTTACTTGTGGCACAGCATGTCGACCAAAAAGGCCAGATTCATAATTTACTCGAGGTCCGAGAGCTCAGAATAGTCCTTGTCCTTCTCTTCCATGAACAGTTTCACGCCATCCAAAAGCTCAAAGAAGCAAGAGAGTACCTGGCCTTTTGACAGCCACCTCACAGTGCAGTGCAGCGGCAGGTCACCTGGAAGATTCTTGAATTGCCTGTGGTTAAGCGCATATGTGCGGATGTAGTTGACGATTTCCATCACAGGCTTCATGACGTTGTCTAAATTCAATGATTTAGACACGAGTTGCTCCCTGTGGATGATGCAGTGGAAATTCCAAAACTCGGAAAATGTTTGGTCAGCTTTGCACAGCCCCACAAGCCCATTCACAGATCTGATCATGGCTGGCGCTCCATCTGTGGCTGTTGCAGTTAGTTTCGGTATGGCCATCATTGTTTCTTTCACATCTATGCCACGGGTTCTGTCTTTTAATGACACAATATCAAGGAGTTCTTCTTTGATCACACAATCGTTTGACACATACCATGCACATATTGCCAACTGAGGCTTGTCTTGTATGTCACAACTCTCATCCAATGTGACACTAAAATACTCACATGCTTTAAGGTCAGAGTGCAACTATGATTCAATAGCCGTGTTAATGTCCGATATTCTGTGTTCAACAGTGTGGTGGTACAGTTGGACGTCTGATACCATTAACGTCACTGAGGCATTTTTTTACGAACTCCCCTTCATTGTATGGCTTTTTAGCCCATGCAATGTTCCAAGCCAGTTGATGGTCTCTGAGTGCTTCGTAAGTTTTTGGAAAAACTGTATCTGCTTTTCTGCCTGACTTTTCAAAGTGACCAACTTGTGCTTGCGAAGTTCAGTCCCTTTTGGAAATTCCTGGTCAATGTTAGCATGGAGTGATGCTTTGAAGCTTTGAAATGTGCTAATGACGCCTGACATATAAGGCAGAATGGCTTGCCATTACATTCAACAAAAAAATATAAACTCTCCCACTCTGTTCAAAATGTCCTGTGTTCATCTTCATATTTTCGTTTTGCTGTGCATTTTTTCCCTGCCATTTTGAGAGCGAACTTGATACAAATTGTTTACTCAAATGATCTTGCCCCTACTGGGAAACTTTGCGGTATTTTCATCTCACGCACATGCGCGTTAGACGAAAATACCGTATTGAACTCAAGCGAAGCGAACTGAATTTTGGACATGCCACTTTTTGTTCAAATGTAAAAAAAGCAGAGAAATATTTTTTTCCACAATGATGCCGCTTCTACATTGTCTTATAATCTTCTGGGAGACGCCTGTGTCATTTCCAATCAAAAAAAAACTTGCTGGTTGAATAAAAGTAACTTTAAGTCAAAACAGAGGTATGAATAATTTTGGGCTTGACTGTATACTCAAGAGTCAGTGAATGAGTGAAAGTGGCTATCAAAGGTCTGCAGAGCAGAGGCACACTAAAGTAAATCTACGTCAACAGTACATCTAAATACAAGATAAAATGTGGCACTTCTAGTGATCCGTGTAAGTAAGCTTGTTACTGTACTAACAACACCCTGTAAAACAATAACTGTTGCTACTACTGGCTAATCACACCAGGGTATTTATTTAAAGATAGCTTTAGTAAGTTTGGTCTGTTGTTGCATCTGTTTGTAGTAGCCGTTGGCCTAGCGTTTAGCGTGGTGTCAATACTGAAGTGCCATGAAGTTTTTTGAACCAGCCAGTCGATACCACACGCGCTGTGTTGTGCTAATTTGCTCGGGCTGCAATCAGCTGAAGACACTGTGCTAGCTATTTAGCCTATTTAAGCAGCCCCAGTAGCTGTAGCGGCAGCCTCGTCATGCGAAGACTCCTCAAGGAAACTAAAACTTTCAATAATGTCGTGCAAAGACAAAGGAGTCTACCTGCGGGAGTCCATCGAGGAAGGACCGCCACTTCTGATAAGTATCACACTACTACTTTCCTACTCTCATTAGGTAGCACTTAATGTTTGTACTTTAAAATGTGTTTCCATAGGATTCCTGTCCACTATTCCACCCGTAGACGCAGATACTTTACCAAGCGTAACCGCAACATTTCAAACCTCAGTCACTTCCCCAGATCTTCTCCCTCAACCTTTTCTCTCTCTGAAGGCCTGTGGAACTGCCAGTCGGCCGTGAACAAGGCAGATTTCATCCCGGCCTTCGCATCCCAGGCCTCTCTTTATGCCCTGGCACTGACAGAAACGTGGATACGTCCTGAGAACACGGCAACACCAGCTGCCCTCTCTGTTAACCACTCGTTCTCTCACTCACCCCGCTCATCAGGGCGAGGTGGTGGGATAGGTCTGCTTCTCTCACCACACTTGAAATTCACATCCACACCACTAGATATCAACGTTAACTCATTTGAATACCATATCATCATGGTAACTGAACCTATCAAAGCTCTGTTTGTCATTCTCTACTGCCCACCAGGTCCTCTAGCTGACTTTTTGGAGGAGTTGGACGTGCTCCTCAGCACCCTACCTGATGACGGGACCCCGTTGATAGTCCTTGGTGATTTCAACATCCACCTCGGGGGAACGCAGGCAGCTGACTTCATGTCTCTCCTGACCTCCTTCGGCCTGAAGATGCTGAACACACCACCAACCCACACAGCAGGCAGGCAGCTGGACCTCATCCTGACACGTAACTGTATCACTGACTTAACCTCTGTCACACTGCACATCTCTGATCACTTCTTCATTCAGCTCTCAGTCTCACTTCCACCAGCTCCCTCACCCTCTCCACCCCCGGTAACAGTTCTCCATGAACTGTTACCGGGGGCGGCCACTAACACCTTGCTATCCACACTACTCACTTCACTTGACAGTCTCTGTCCCCTGACAACCAGGCCTGTGCGACCCTCCCCCTCCTTCCCGTGGCTAACGGACGGGCTTCGCAAAGAAAGGTCCACGCTTCGAGCAGCTGAGAGGAACTGGCGCAAATCCAGAGACACAGCCGAACTCACAAAGTATCAGTCCCTTCTTACATCT
>JAVQJL010062270.1:0-19910 GCA_036024295.1 Nannoperca obscura | reverse complement strand
AGTAACTGTAATTTAATTACATATTTTTCTTAGGAACTGTAACGGATTACAATTACATTTATTTTGTAATTTAATTACGTAACGCCGTTACATGTAACTAGTTACTCCCCAACACTGTTAAATATATACCATCAAAGCCAAAACTGGACCCAGAGAAGCAAGGTGTGTTACTTTGGATGTGCCTTTGTGGCTTATTGCATTGCCTTTAGTTAGAATGTGTTCCAAGGCTATCCAAAGGACTGCCGTTAAAGTGTTACAAAACTCCTGAAATATAAACCGTCAATAAAAGTAATGGTTTCAAGAAAATACATTTTTTTAAAGGAGCTTTAGCAATTCATTTTTTTTTTTTTATCACAATCCCTTTAAAGCTGGAATAGGCTAAATCTGTGCATCCTATGCAAAACCTTGCGCCTTTCTCTCTGCTACCTCGCATCACTCCGCTACGCCCCTCCCACCAAACCCACAACTTCAACCGGCAGCAAAAGGAGTCGGTTGCCCTGTCAAAGCCTCGTAGGGCTCACTCTCCACGGCGTGAGGCTCACTGAGATCCCGGTCCCGCCCGCCGCGACTTGTCTTCTCAAAGACGCCCCTCCAGCGCTTCAAGGCCTCAGAGCAGAGCGCCTCAGGCTTCAGAGGAAGCTGCAAAGGCGTCCAGCAGCGGGAAGAGAGGTCAGTACACCGCACACACACATGCCACCATACCGTCAAAAGTTATTCTCTACTGTTTGTCATCATCTTTACCACATCAATATGAGCGCCATGGCATCAAACATAATGAGCCCGAAGCGCCGCGTGGAGCCGGGACGTGTTGTTTTGTACTATACACTGCTGCAGCCAAAGGAGGTATTGGAAATTTATCACAAGTTTCAGGATATTCTGCAGGATTTTCCACCATTGAATCAGACTTTCACCACCTGAAGGGACATGTACGTGCATCTGTTCTTTTAGCTTAGCCAATACGAATGCACAGTCTCTCTGAAATAACTTGTGATTGACCCGTCACAGGCTAGATATTCTGAAGCCTTAAAAGAAGGGCTGAAGTAGGGTTTTGCTCTCTGACCAAGGGTGTAACCATGATATAGAAATGTGGGGGGTCAAAATATTTTAAAAGTACATTTCCCACAATTCTAAGATATTTATTATAAATATCTATTTAGAACATAGATTTGAAGACTACATTGATCATTTGAATTAACATTTAAAGGAATAGTCTGATTTCTCCGAGATAGTGGCTGCCCCTCCACTTGATTTTGTTTTGGTCAGTTCCTTACCGTTTACTGTTTTACAAGCTAAAACAAGCAACTTCTTACTAACTTGTCCACACGTGTCTTAATCTAATTACGATGGGAATTATTGTAACCACAAGCAGTCACACACAAGATGCATAGACCTGTAGTGCCTTACCAAGCTACCTATTTAGCTAGATACTTTAGCTAGATACTAGCTAGATGCTCCACTAAACTGCATTATAGTTCACATTCCACTTTCTCACCTGATCATCTGTATCAACAGAGCATGTCCCTGTCTGCTTTCGGCATGTCTCTCCCAGTGTGACCACATATTATGGTACCTAAAGAACAAAGGCTGATGACCTTGATGAGCATTGAAATATGATACACTGAATATTCTGCTTGTCTTACTGTCTGAATAAAAACTTGTATGTCCACCTGCTGGCTTTTAGGTAACATTACTTCCTCAATTTCTTCACCTCCACTGACTGACCAAATAAAAAAGAACATCAGATTACCATCACAGCAGAGAACAAAGATCTGATTCTGAGCTTCATTAGCAAACACTGATAGCAAAAACATGTTAACAGTAGCAATCAAACAACACCAAGTTGTGTGCGCAACCATGGGAGCAACCAAGTGTGCAATTGTGCGGGGGGTGGGGGGGTCACACACTTATAGGTTGTCAGGCTTCATAAAAAGGACATTTAGGACAAGATATTTTCTCCTATTGGTGGGACACAGATTGGTAGTTTCTCAGTATTGGTGGGGACATGACCCCCCCAAAATCGCATGGTTACACCCATGTCTCAGACCACCTGAATTACAATATGCTGAAGGGATGTTGTGGATTTTTTGGCCAATGACACCATAACAATACTGCCTACCCCACCTTTAATTGGGATAAGTGGTAACAATTCAAGACGTTATACTTCATTTTTTGCTTCAGTGAAAGTTAATATGTTGTTGCATTACTTGATGTCATTATTGTCAGGGGTGTTTTGAAAGCCACAAACATTATTTTTACCAATCAGACCCGTGTCCATTACTAAATAAATTAATATGTAAATTGTCTGTTTACCTTTTGGTCAGTATATTATATAGAAGCAGCATGATTTACTTTTAATGGTCAACAACTAAACAGGTCTTGTCTGCATATTATTACTTTGTTACATTTGTTATTGATATAAAGTTGGATGCTGGTTGGACAGCATCTTGTGGTGGAAGTATATCCCAAGATGCATTAAAAGTCTGGCAAAAATAATATTTCTTGTTTTAACATTTGAGGTTGCCTTTTCTTATTTTGACATACAGCGCTGTGCTTTGTCGCTGCCATGTGTGCCACCTCCCTTTACATGGGTTTGTTTGTGGACTCAGTGAACAGATGTGCAGGTGCAGAGGCACAGCTCAGTACAGTAGGAGCAGACCTTGAAACGCTCCTGGCGTGTTGCCAGGTTGGTAAACTTCACCCCATTCCAACTGTGACAGAACATCAGAGGGGACAAAGCCCCACAGCCCTCACCCAGCCAACTACAGGCCAGGCACATGGGGACCATATGCAGACAGACATGACACGGACACTGACTTCAGCACAAGACAAGCTTGCAATGTTTGAACCCGAGGCTTGTTTGTGTGATAGTAATGATACATTTTGTAGTAATGGTGCAAACTGCTATACAACTAACTTGTCACGTCAACATCACAAAGTTTTTTTTTCTTTGAAAAAACAATTGAATTACTCTTACGGCCACAACATTACAAGCATGTTGAGCAAGTGTGTAATCTAATGTGTTGGTTTTCCTACCAGATTGGCATTAGCTATGATCATGTCTGTGCTTCATGATATATTGCAAACAAATATGTCTTTTTCCAGGGAGGAATGGAACTTTAAGGAATTTTATACTGGTGGTGACCAATATATTATTTTTATATTATTTGACTGCTATTACGTTTATTATCCACAAATGAAATTTACTTGGTTGGGTTTGCAAAAATACACCAAGACAATAGAACATACCAAAAAAAAAAAACCAACTGCTATTAAACCAAGCTTTCATAGGATTAGACATGAATCTCTTGTGGTGATAATGAAAAAATAATCTTCCAAGCACAGACCTGAATATACAAACCTGCAAAACTGAGTTTTCAAGCACAAACTAGATGAACAAGCTTATAAACCTAAAGGCATAAACCTCAGCTCAGACGCACATCTTCACGATTATATTTATGAAAGGTTTAATATGCAAATAAATTTACCTGCAATGTTTCTCCTACAAATTCAAAACACTGAATTAAACCCAAAACATGTTGGTACAGGTCAAAGCCAAACCTGCATGCAAAGGCTTGTACACAGTACACAGTACACACACACACACACACACACACACACACACACAGAGGGTCTGTGGTGGATTGCGGTGGACTCCTGTTGTTTAGCTGCTGGTTGCGTCCCCTCACGTTACTGACAGCTCCTAATGGCGGTGGGAGACCTTGCGTAATTAGGAGACCGTACGCCTGCCATGACGCCTGTCTTTCAGAAGGCAATTCCCCCTGATGTTTTCTTATAGCACCACAAACCCACCAACCCCCCACTGCCCACACAGACAGACACACACATTATGATCACGCCTCCACCTCTTTTTTTTCCTCACTGCCCCCTGAATGGCTGCCGTCTGCTCTCCCTGGCGCAGTGCCCCCGGTGGCAGCACGTGCTCGTTGTATCCCTGTGTACCGATACCTGGGGGAGGTAATTATCAAGATGAGCAGCATGAAGGAGGGGGGCCTGGTGTGTTTTAGTGTGTGTATGTGGAAGGAAGGTATCATTGCCATGTAGTGTATCTGGATGCCCAAACTTAGACATGACCCATCAGGGGCTCTCCACACTAAGCAGGAGAAGATTTATGTTTGTATTTCCTTGATTTTCCTTCTTTAGCCATTTCAGCCTCTTTCTGACACCCTTCACAGTATTGTTCCCTTTTTTTGTCGCTCATTCTCTCAATTTGTGTTTCAACCTACTCTGCACCCCTCTTTCCATCTGTTTGGCCGCTCATTCCTTTATTTTATTTCAGCCATTAACTGAGCTGCATACTTTCACACCTCCATCCACAGGGCATTGAGGTTTCAACATTCGACTCACAAATCAAGTTTAATGAATCCCAAACCACCATCACGCTCCAAATGACATGGCTGACAAAGCTGCATTACATCTAAATATCTCTTAATAATTCCACCCTCACGAATTGGCATCAAGCGGCTTCGCCAAGATTAGGTAATGCCTGAGCCAAGGAGAGACTGAAATGCCAAAGAGGGAATAAGAGACTAGTAATTATTCTCATCTTGTGAGTGCTCAGAGTCAGGGCTGTGGGTTTATGATGCTTCACGATTGAGGAGGAAAGCGATGAGAACCGTTTGTGAATGAGTGGAATTACATGCATTTCCGGGCCAACAGGTCAACAAAGGAAGCCAACACTGAGACGGCGTAGGAACGCGGCAAAGCACAAGTAACGTTAATGAGCACTTCGAGACACTCCAGGTAGGCTTGTTTTAACACGACCTATCGTTATCATTTGTCTCCAGATTGAATACGTATACATGATAAATCTTTGAAAACTTAAGGTCATTGGTGTGATTCATTTTTCTCTATAGTGGCTGATGATGTGGTGATAATAGAGCAGGTTTGTGGTCTTCGGTCAGCGGCCAGTGGTCCTGAAGGAGAGAGATATAACCTTTGTCTCAGGGACGGCAGATATACGAGCCAGGCGAGCGCCAAGGATTATACACCGAGGTCCTCGCCGGGAGATGGAGAGGGGGGAAAAAACCTGTGACCGTAGAATAATTTCAGCCTCTCTCCCTCCCTCGAGACCACACGCTGTCTGAGCAAACCACCACCACCCCTCCGCCCCCACTTCGTCTCCTCTTCCTACCCCCACCCCTCCTCCCTTCCCTCCACCAATCCCCTAACTGCCTGCTGATGCCGGATGTCTCTTCTTCTCCTCCTCAACGTAGTGGGGAGAGATGCGGGGAGGTGGTTGTGGTGGGGGTTGTAGGTGGTGGAAGGGAGAGAGACAGAAACTAGAGTCAGGTTCCTGTGCTGCTGCAGCTAAGTGCTGCAGCAAATCATCCCCGCATTAGGAATATGAGCAATTAGCACTGTGGCACATCCCTCCAGACACACTTGTGCCCACACACGTGCACAAGAACACATGACCCAACAAAAATAAGACTCTTCACATCAGCAGTCAGATGTAAAATAAATAAATTAAAAGATCTATATGCATCTACATTTATGTGAGAAAGGTGTGTGGCCACTTGTGAAGAATCATTTGTTGTTTAGAGATGATATTTTTAGTTTGTACATGATTTAGTGGCAAAAATGATCACTAGAATTTCAGCTTTCATTGATATTTTACAACAGCATTCACAACTAAACATTGCTAAAGCTCCTTTAAAAAAGACAGTTCACATCACAGAGATCATGCATGACACTTTTGATAAACATCCCTAAACAATAAATCTATTTTTAGCATTCAGGTGTACGGAGGAGGATGCAGAGCGGGAGTTACCGTTCCACCTTAAGAAAGGTACCTTAAAAGATTATCTCGGTTATTTCACCGCCACTGAGCCGGCACTAATAGTCCAAGGCAGATATTGAAGAGCAGCGCAGGGCCGCAGAGATCTATTAGAAATTCCCATCTACGCGCCTCATACATATTGATTTCTGACACCAAGCAGCAATGAAAGGCCCAGGGGAATAATATATTTAGCAGGGTTTGCAGTGAGGAGGTCACAGAGTGCATAAAGATTAGCTGCACAGACCCCTGACAGGACGATGTGTGAGCCCAAATTGTAGACAGACGGGCACGCACTTATGCACGCAGCCAGCCACACAAACATGCACACACACACACACACACATACTGTATATACTCAGACATTCCACGTGGAAAGCTTTTGTGTAGTTTCGTGACGTTGGAACAGTGAAAACTGGGGCTGCTCTGCTTTTTAAAGCTTCCCCCTCACTGGATGAAAACATAACAACAAGAAAAACACATGCTTAGATTCAAACCTCTTTTTTAGTCTCACGATTCAACCTTTTGTCTATTTGTCTATCCACTGTTCATTGCTGTTCACATGTGCAGTCAGAAAATCGTACAAGTCAAAATGAGCCCAAGGCTTTACTCGATTGGCTTTATTAACTTTATTCAGTGGACAAATTGAAAGTGTAATGTAATGTCGCTACCAATGTCGAACTTACGGAATAATGGGTTAACTTCACCCATGGATAGAAAAGTACCCAATGGGTTGTTTTGATTGAGTGTTGGAGGTATTTTTAATACTGCTGGGGTTATTTACCCAAACTAAATGGTATAGTTGCAAACTGTTCATTTATTCTAGCTCTCTTTAAACTTACCTGTCACTGTTTGTTATTGATAAGTAATAATATGTGTATCCATGTGAATCATATGCACATTGGTTTGTACAACTTACACTGATTTTGTGACAGTTATAAGGCCATCAACAATGGGTCAAAATAACCAAATTTCATTTTCGGGGGTTTATGGTGGTGTTGCTGCATTACAGTTTGTGTGTGCACCCCCTGTTCGTGCTATCACCTCTTCCCTCCAGCATTTTGCAGTCTTGGTTGGAGACTGCGTTGTTGGAGTGGAGGTGGTGGTGGTGGTGACCGGAGTGATTCTGTGATGAGCTTGTCCAGGTGAAAGGGTAATTGCTTCAAAGGGGATCAGACCGCCAAGAGCGAGGCTGCGACCAGTGAGAGGGAGGGCTCGACTCCTCCGCGAGAGCACTTAACACCGCCTCCCCATCCATCCATCCTCCACACCCCTCCCTTCTCTCATCTAGCTTCTAGCTCCTGCATGCCCAATGCCATTGCCATCACTGCCTCCCCCTTTTTTTTGCTCTGCCCTCCTCCTTCCTCTCCTCCTTCAAAGCACCACTCGGCAGCCTCTTCAGAAATTACAATCGCTCAGGGTTTAGGCAATTTGACCAAATGCAGGGCCTGCATGTTAGGATTGGGAAGGGGAGGAGGGGGCGGTTAGGACTGCAGGGTGAGCCTTGGGGGGGATTGGAATGAAATTACCAATTCAATGGCTGAAGCACCGCACGACAGTGGCAAACCATGGACATAAAATGAGGATTATCAGATTTTAGGAGGGGGCGAAAAGTGCCACAAAGGGTCTTAACTCCACGAGAACTAACGCCCCCAAGTTTGCTTTGACAATTGTCTATACCAAAATATAATTTTTTGCCAAACCCACCCATTGTTTTGATGAAAAACATAGCGATTTGTGAGAATAATGTTCTTTAAGCATCTTATTCATCTTCAAATAACAGAGAGTGTATCATTGTTGTTGGATTGTTATGGGAAAGTGAGTAGGCAGAGAAAAATATGTCTTTCTAGCTGATGACATTTGCTCATTTCAGGAAGAAATACAAAACAAAGACGTAGCTGATCTCATACACTGCCTCACGACGTTACTAGAGTTTCCACAATTAAAAAAACCCAATGGAAATAACTGATGGTGGCAAGATGGGGGTTTTTACAGTGTTAAAAACACTGGAAACAATTCCACGCAAAGAGACATATTATACAGTACCATGGGTCATAAATGCCTTGATGAAAACTCCTCCCCCCATTTGAAACTCTGGAGAAGGTATTCAGTAAGCACTGACTGCTCTAAGGAAAATACCTGATTTCCCACTCCATCATGAACTGGATGGTAGGCTTTGGGCTGACAGTCCATTTCAGAGTTTTCTATCTTACTTTGGTATAGTATAAGACCATAAAAGAAACATTCTTGGATCACATATGTGCAACACCATCTCAGTATACTATTTTCTGCTGATTATTGGAGAAAGAAGATCACAGACAGTTTTGCAACTTTTGCCTCAGATGTGATGCATACTTGGAACAATATACCTTAAAATTTGCTCTTGTGGACTGTAAAGTTGCCTGAAAGCACCAAGCAAAACCTAAATAAAATTTTCCACTTGTCATTACCTGTCAAGGCAAAGTATGACAGGCCAGCCATCACACCTTGATGACAAGCCTCACAGTTTGGATGCTGTGGAAAAACAAGCATAAGCTTATCCTAATGCAAACCAGTGAATGTGATGAATCACAATCATTCTCTGTGATGAATGGCGATGATGCTAACTACGACCATTCATCAACCCAACATCAGTTATCCTAAGGTGGCTTAATGTTTCATCCACTCAGACCTCAGACAGAGCGGACAGCCATCCCTCATCACAGCCGACTGGGAGAGCTCCACACACATTTCAATCTTGTCTTGTCATCTCCCTCTGAGGCGCAGACACCCTCTCTCAAAATCATCATTTTTATCAGCCCCAGTAAACCTTGGACTCTTGGACAGCATTGAAGATGCAAATTTTTATGGACTAGAGAAAAATAAAAATCAGTCCAGCAGAGTGAGCCTGGTCTGTTTGTTTATGTGCGTGTGTGTGTATTGGGTGGGAGCAGTAATGGGGACAGCCAAGACGGGGCTGAAGGGGTAGCTGCAATGACAGGAGGTCTTTCAGCATGTTGGTTACAGTAAATTAGCATTCGAGCTGCACCTCACGTTTAGCACTTTGCGATTGGGTTCAGCAGAGGCCTCGCCCAGGCTGTCCCTGGGGAAAACGTCGGCAGCAGTACAGCGGCACGATGGGCGGGACCGGGCTGTCAAAATTAGATAATAAAGCACCGTGGTGCTGGCAGATAAATGCGTGTGAGAGGGCATCCATCTTGCAAGCGTGTTGCTGAAGAGGATGCTGCTAAATGACAGTGAGTGCTGGTGTGTGTGTGTGTGTGCATGAAATGACTGTGGGGAACCAATGGGAAACCAACTTTTCTTTGCAGCTCAGCTTAGCCCTTTATAAAATCTCATATAGGGAATTATGAAGTGTTTATGTAAATAAGATAGAAGACAAGAAAGAGGAAGAAAAAATGCAGAACGGGAGGACCAAAGACGTGAAAGACAGGAACTAGAAAGACATGGGAAGAGTGACAGAGAGAGAGAGAGAGAGAGAGAGAGAGAGAGAGAGAGAGAGGAAATTAAATGTCGGTCAGGCACTTAACCTTTACCTAATAATGTGCGGCCTGCTGAACCAGCAGAGTACCCTGATGTTTTATCAATACTTTTAATTAATGTGCAGCTGCCATATTTTTGACAGTATTTATGCAATATGGCAGAGTAATGTAATCAATAATATCCGAATTCATATTCTATATCCCTCTCCCTTTAGAATGTACATGCATTTCACGCTTCAGTAGTTGTGGCAAAGTATGGTGATATTCTATATTTTTTCTATAAGCATTGCTTATGTTGCTTCAGTCTTAACTTGTTCACTTATTCCTCTATGCTAAAAGATATCCACTGTTGTCCATTTAAGATAACACAAAAATAAGCTCCAGCTTTGCACTGGTTGACGTGTTCCTTCATTACAATTAACATGGATACTGTAGTTTATTTTAGGTCAATACCACATACACCAGCCTGTTGCCATATGTTCATTTTATGAAAATATATATTTGTGTTTAGTTGTTAAAGTCAAAACAAATGGACCACAGTGGGACAGTGAGTGCCAAGTCAGAAAGTATCAGTAAAGTATCATTCAGAAGTTCTAACTTCCAAAACCATTCAACTCTGAATTGACAAGACCTTCTCCAGTAAGAAAGCCTTCCATTTTTATTCTCAGCTTTTTGTCTTTACAGTCCCTGTATCCCAATAAATGCTCTGCGAATGGAGGTTTGAGTCCATTTGACCAAATCTGAAGAAGTACTAGTAGCTACTTCTCTTTAGATGTCTTTCTCTGTGTAAATAGAACATGTCTTTATAGGGCTTCACATGTATTTAGCCCAGAGAGACACTTTACAAATAGAGATATCTTTCATTTAATCATCCGTCGTTCATTCTCCTTGGTGTACATTGTGCTTGCCATTGTGAATGGCACTGCTGCTTCTTGATTAATGGCTTTTTCAGATAGGTGCTGCTAATGGCTCTTTAATTGCTGCGACTTCCTCTTTAAGCTTCCAGGATTTCTACTGCTGTTCTTCACACTTCAGGAAATAGGCAGTTTATATGGCATTGGGGGAAAAGGCTTTTCATACACTCCTATGTTGAAGCGTTAATAACTGGTAAAGCTGCATCTCTGGGACAAAGTACCAAACCATTCTTCAGGGTGATGGTGGTCATCCTTGTGAAGAGATGGGTGTGTTTCATAAGTGCTTATATGTGAGGGTCATATTGTACAGTTTTTGAATCACACGATCTGTACACTATATTCAGAGGAGAAGCATATATGCATGTTCTTGTCAAAAGATGGTTCACAAAATATATATTTCAACTAAGCAGGGCTAAAAAATAAAAAACATTCCAGCACGTTTGTCCACATGTACACGCACACACACACATTGAACTGATTTTGTGAAAGCTCAGCCTCTAACCAGCAAAAATCCTTTCTATGCCCATGTTTGGAGGGGAATGTGCAGCAGGTCCTTTGTTGTGTTTTTCACCACAAAGTTTATCTTATCTGGAGGTCCATTGCTGTCATAAAGCAGAGAGCAGGGAGAAGCATGGCAGGGCATCGTGGTCATCTATCACCAGCGCACAGGCTCGAAACTACTACTTCCAAAGAAGCAAATGCAACAATAGAATCAGCTATTATAAACCTTTTCTGGAATTAAAAGCGTACTATAAGCCACACAATCCAGCGTGCTGCAACACACAACAAAAATGCAGGAAATAATCAACCAAAAATTAAATAAAATTATAAGAAGCATCAAGTATCAGGATAAAAAATGCTAATCATGTAACATGTTAATCTACAGGTTTTGCAGCACGTAGCAGCACAGTTTACCCTCCTCCTCTGGTATCGACTGCCATGTGGAGATATATTGGAAATCATTTATGTAGAGGCTTGTGGTATCCAGTGTATACAACTGCTGCAAACATGCTTAGTGAGTGATCAGACATGTACAGAGCTCTCTCATGATCTGGACAGAACTAGTTAATACTGTTCCATATTCCAAGTTGATCGAAAACATTTGATTTGCCATCTTTGGCTATTTCTGTTATATTCATCTTGACAATTTAGTGTTATTAGTGTTGTACACTAACTCAGAGCTTTCCCTTTTTCCATGCTGATTTTACATTGAATTATAAAAGAAAATGTGTGTGATTGTGTGTCAGGATTAAAGAAGAAAGCGTGCTCATGTACATTATTTAAACTTTTATGTGTGTAAATATGTCCACCTATGCATGCATATATATGTCTGTATATGCAAGTAACATAAAGAGTTCCAAGCAAGCTGTACAGCTCTCCATTAGTGACCTTAGGAAACAAGTCAGTGGTGGTTCTGGGTTTAAGAGAGTCACACTAATAGAAAAATAACTGAGGCTGTTTCTCTTCTAGCTTCAGGGGTTTTCGCTGTAGGGTTTCTATAGTACTTTATCAGATGGCGCTACCAAAGCGGTAAAAATTGTAAAATAGTAAAAGCCATTACAGATTATTACAGATACGTTATTCCCAACTTCTCATTTGAGTTTTTCACCACTGATGTTAGGGCCAGTGTACTTCAAGGGGTAACATAAAGAGTAGACTAAAAAGTGTGTTGTTCAAATGTGGATCAAAAGACAAAAGGACCCCATCAGGTCATAAAGGCACATGGGGTGGAAGAGAAGCCTCGTGCAGTATACTATGAAGTGCTACTAAGTTTGAAGAAGTACACTACAAATTTGGTGGGTTCACATTGGTAAAATAACTTTTTTTTTTGTGAGCCTCGTTCCTGGCTTTGGCTTGCATGTTACTTTCCTGCAAGTTGTGCATCTACTTTGTACAAGAACTTCTTCTAACCAGATTTACAAAAAAACACAGGTTACACTCAAGAAATGTAATATCCAATTATATGTTGTCATCAGATTGACATCGCTCACAGCCACAGGCTGTTTTACCTGGTTTTAACTGTCTTCCTTCTGTGGAACTAGTTTGTGGCTGAACAGTAATGACTATTGTATCTTGATTTTAATGCCTATCATTTCTTTTGTAGAATCCAGCATATTAGACAGTGATGTAAGGGAGTATATATATATATGGAAATCACCTAGGTTGTAGCACCTAAACAACACAAATGCTAGAAGTAGAACTAGCAGCTAGCTGTGGCAGCATTCTGCTAACTCAAGAATGCTAGTGGCGATTTATGTCTTTTAGCAAATCACGCTCTATATGACGCAATCATCTTGTCCGTCACATCCACATGACAGCTGACAAGGACACTATTAATGAATACTTCTCAAATAAAAGTGACAATCTCACATTTGTGACATGTGACTTGTCATTGCTCTGTCTCTCATTAATCTCCATTGAACCCTTAGCAAAAGAAGAATTTAAACAAATCTGCATGCATTGAGTTAGAGATTAGACATTTGCGTTAAAGATCAGTTAAACCTAATTAAGTGGCCGGTGAGTGTAAAAGTCAAACTGAACTTCCTGTTTTTGTATTTTATCGTATCTCCTTTAGCAATACTTGTTTGTTTTGTTTTAACCCAGTGTTATTTTTGGTGTGAATGTCGGCCTAGTTTGACAACAAAATAATAATAAGTAGAAACTGTTAATTGAAAATACTATCTAACTGGGAAAGTAAATCCACACTGTGTGGGTGGGAAGGCACAGTTGTGCTCAGACAAGTGATTTTAGACATCAATCTTGTCACCAGGCAAAATACTTTGGTTTGACAAAATGATGGAATAAAGTTGTGTAAAGATCCAATTATTTCCTTAAGTATTTAAAAATGTAACATAAGTCACATCACTGTATTTGTTATTTATGCATAATTTAAAAGACATTTTTAAGATTTTTCTAATAATATGTTTTCAATCTGTCTTGATTTTGTGTATAGAAAAGACTGCAAACCATTAACAACAAACTAGTAGTTTGTGTGCAACCACAACCCTGTAAACTAAGGGGAGCAGGCCATAAATCCACAATTTTTCAGTGGCCACAATGCCGGTGGTCGTTCATTTCTCCATTTCCATCTTTTTTTTAGGTAACAAGGAAGGTTCGGGTGGGCATATCGTTAATAACGGAATAGTGATTCATCATTTAATTATGATTTGACAAATGCTCGCGCCTTCCCCATTCTCGGCATCCTCCTCCCTTTCAATTCTCCGCTCTGCCAAACTGTCACGCACTCCCCCCGTGGGATTAATTCGAGCTGTCTGTCTTTGTGAGGCTGCCGGCGCTCTCGGGGCGGCGGGTGCACGACACTGTCAATGAACAGAGAGCCTGACACTTCCAGGGAGCCGCACACAGACGCACGCTCCCCGCTCCCCTTGTTATTGTTTTCACCTTAACCCCTTCCTGCTTGCTTCCCTGCCTGCCTGCTGCCTGCCTGAGTGCATGTGTGTGCACCTTCCTCCCCTCCCATCTCCTCTCCTCCATCTCCTTCTCTTGCTTTCTCCCCTGGTTTTCTTTGCCCCTGTCTCTCTCCTCTTTCCTGTCTATCGCTCTCCATCCAACCAACCTCCCTCCCACCCACCCACCCAGCTTCTCTCCTTCTCTCTCCACCCTTACAGAGAGAGGGACAGCAGCATCAGGAGGAAATATCACACAAAGGAATTGTTGGTTGGAGCTCAAACAGAAAGGCAGTGTGAACAGAATGGGGGAAAGTCATGTAAATCAATTAAAATATGTATCTGCTTGCATATAACAGTTTAGAGAGAGGTTTTGTTCATTTTAAGACTTGGTAACCAGACACAGCATGCGCAGGATGGAATCTGAAAAGTCAACAGACCATATTAAACCACGTCAAGCCTCCTGGTGGCAAGTGACGATAATGGGTGGCCATTAAAACAAGGCATGTTTGAGTTGAACTGGAGCGCCTGTGTAGCCAAATCCAGCAGGCCTTAGCCCCAGCTGGAGAGATAAGGTTTAATACCAGGCACAAGGCCCAGCCTTATCTTCCCTACTGATAGAGAGAGCACGGAGGGGAGGGGAGGGCAGGGCAGGCGAGGAGAGAAAACAAGAGGGACAAAAACAAGTGTCTTGCAGGGACCCTGGCTGGCTGGCTGCGTGAGTGCGTCCTCCCGCCGTTGGCATAGAAACTAATCCACGTTCACATTTAGCACCTGACTTGTTTTTTTTCCCACCTCTCTCTCTCTCTCTCTCTCTCTCTCTCTCTCCACGGCCATGGTGCAGAGGGAGTTGGGGGAGGAGAGGGTATCCGTGAGCTTTCTCCCTCTCATAATGAGGCTCGTAGGAGGGAGGGGAGAGGGAGGACAGTGATGGAGGGAGGTTGAGCTGGCTGGCTGGCTGGCTGACACCCCTTGGCCTAGAAGATCCAGCTGTGTCTCTCTGCAGGACACAAACATGCGCGCGCACACACACACACACACACACACACACACACACACCCCTACATCCTCACCGCTGATGCTGTTTTACATCCTCTTGTTACACCACACCTGGAGGACAGCAGACAGTATTGGAGACAGTATTGATTGATCAGGCTAAACACACATAAACTACCTGCTGGGAATCATGAATTGGTTCTGGCCAACGTTTGATTTTCCCCAGCGGTTTGATAATCCTGTCATGTCTCACTTTCATTACAGCACACAGCGGACAATGTTGTCTAATCACTCCACACTTTACACTCGACCTCACTTCTCTTCTCAAGCACACAAATAACATGTTAATTGTGAATACCCAGATCCAGGTATTAGTTCAGTTAAGGTGATCACATTGCTCAAAGTAACTTGATTTTCACAGGAGCCTGGATTCATGTGATTTCTTTATAATCATATAAATGTCTGGAATGATAGCTGGTACGTATATAGAAACTATAAGGAGAATGGAGGGTTTGTGTTAGTGTTGTGTGTTAATTTTTTTCATGTTGATTAAAATTAAAAAGCACAGCTTGATACAAACTCTTTATCTTTTGGTGTTAGTGAAACGTGAAAGCTTCCTACTAAGCCAAACATCTAGTAATGCCACTCGAACCCAATCTTTGTGGCGCAGGCACAGTGTCAAAACATCCAGAGAAAGCAGTTTAGATTTATAATAGCGTTCTTGTGATAAAATATTTAGCATTGCACTTCTTTGATATTGTCAGGCTCACGATGAACAGTTTTGTTAAAAAAAACAATCAAAAAAGCGATGCAGCAGAATCAGACATATCAGCGATTCAGCATATTCAGCAAATTCTTTTTCCTTGTCAGAACCCGCCTCCTACATTACCCACAATGCATCATGACTACCTACAGTGCATATGTTTTATGCTAGTTGCGGGTAATGTAGCCTCAAGCCGCTAGCCTTAAGCATAGTCGAGGAGCGGGCTACAGATGTCTAAGATCACTTCTTTTTAACGCCACACCTCCAGATTTTCTCGCTAGAAGTCTCTAATCTTAAGCACACCTGATTTATAAAATCAACTTTAGTAAGGGTACTTAAAAATTTACGAACTACTACATGTTGAGGCTACACCGGCTACAGAGAAGTGGAGAACTATATTGTATACAAGAACTGTGATTGGTCAAGTTTCCAATGCCAGACAACATGAAGCAAGTTTAAAAATGTCTCCTTTACAGTAACACACATCTAGCGAAGCCATCTCCACTGCAAACCCACCGTGTAAATAAAACAATACACTATAAGTACATGTGTAGACAAGCGGCTCTCTATATTACAAAGTAAATGTGAACACATGGGATTATAATTAAAGCACAACATGTCCTGGTACAAATCATACATTCGTCTAGTGTTGCAGTAATATTATCAACAGGTGAAATCTGATTCTCTCCTATTAATGAACCTATGGCAAATAGCTGCTGTTCACTCCTGGCATCAAGTATAAACTCAAGCTGATCAACAGCTTAAGATGGATTTCAATCACACCATTTTATATTTGAGGCCTGAGAATTTTATAATAAATCTGAAGGCATACAGATTTTTGTAGAGAAAACACAAAGGTTGTGTTCTGCCAGTCTTCTTTTATATTTGGGTACCAAAAAACTTTAAATTAAAAAAATTCTTAATCATTACACACATTGTGGCTTTAATTGGGTTGAAATTTTCTAGAATAAATGTAAATAAACACACTGATATTTTTGACTCAAACTGACAAAAATGTCTAGTAGAATAAAAAATGGTTTGAGAGTTGTGTTTTAAATCAACTAGAGTTATTGAACCAGCATTTAACTGTCGTCCAACACTCTCTTGGCACACTGTTTTGATAGTCCGTCACAAAGACGTATTTCCAAGTGAACTCGTTAAGCTGCAATATGGCACAGAATGTGACACTCGCATAAACACAGTTGTGTATATACAACTGCAAACATACACACATAAACACACCACCACAGCCTGATGGGCTTAACAAGGTGTTTATTTTCTTCCTTTGACGTGGGTTGCACTCTCACGTCACTTCGCTTTTTTCCACCTCCCAAATGGTGCATCTCTCCCCTCTCAGTCTCTACCCATGACATCAGTCTATGAGCTGGAAGAAGGAAGAGACGAGAAGAGGCTGTTAGAGCGCCATCTCGCTTCTACCCCCTATTTCACCCCCCTTCTCTTTCATTTGTATGTGTATGTGTGTGTGTGTGTGTGTGTGTGTGTGTGTGTGTGTGTGCTTATACACTCGCACAATAGTCTCTTAAGGCTTTTGGAGGATGGCGTATGAGAGGAGTGTGAGGTGCATCCCCGTGACTGTCCTTCAGCTCCCCACTTACCTCTCAGAAGAGCTCTCTGCTTCTGCGCTGCCCATGTCACAGCCATTGTCCCTAATTAGGGATTCAGGACCCAAGCCCATTCAATTAATGTGCAGTCACAATGCACCATAGATTCACCCCACTCTTCACCCTTTCACCCCCTCCCTTGTAGCCCTAAAAAGCCCTTTCCAACCCCTTTCTGCAGTAGCAGCGGTTTAGAGGTGCTGAGGTAAAAAGGACATTAGTGTTGAGAGTACGGGAATGATTTTCATTAAATTCGAAGGACCAAACTAGAGCTAATTTGGCAAAAAGCTGCCATTACAAGATGTTCAATTTTTTAAAAAATGTATCAGTATCACAAAAAAACTGTAATGATGGAAAAAAAGTTACGCAGTTACGATAAAATCATCACCAAAGATGCTTCTCCACCTGAACTGCAGGACGATTGTAACTTTTTCACATTCTTCACAGTGCATGATTATGACTTAATGAAGAGGTATTTGCATAAGGGTAACTGAAGCCATGTAGCACGAAAGCACGAAAGCTTAAGGACAAATGGGCTCATATCCAATTTGTCCCCAGTTTAAGTACCTGCACTGGTTGGCAAAATCTGGGCAGGGCGATGAGAATGAGAAAGTGTGTGCAACTACAGTGCCATCATTTCGTCTTCCAGCAAGGTGCTTAACCCCCAGCTGCTCTGATGGAGCAGCTCAGTGGCCGACAGACTGTGGTGCTATTTAGCAGCTCGATGTGCTTCCTCACTCTGTCCAGCTCCTACATTACCAGGACAAATAAACCTTTCAAAGGGTATAATAACCCAAAGATTTCCTGAAGCTTATTTAGGAGCTTACAACAACACTCATACAGGGTTTTTTTGTGGTGGGAAGCAAGAAGTTCAAAGATTTATTAAACTACTAATTGGACCCCACTCTGTCCATCTAAGTACTTTAGTGCAGTATCAATTTGTGCCTAAAATTGCACATTTTCTCAGAGGAATTTACAATCTGAGCACTGTACGACACCATTAATACTTAGACCCTCTTTCTGAATATGTAAAACTAACAAAATACTCTTTAACAGGAAATAAGAATTTTAATTTTGAACCTAGTTTTGCGTTTCCTCAAAACAAGTTTTAAGTTCCCTCGCATTAAGTTTTGCGTTTCCATGTAATATTTTTTTAATTAGCCATGATCGAATGGAATGCTTTGTGTATTGGTTCTGTTCAATTATAGTACACTGCCAGTTTATGGAAACGCTACCACAATACCAAAATGTACTGGACAAGTTGAAATTTTGATGTGACGATGGCAGAAGATGGAAAGGCAGGAGATCACTAAAGTTAATGCTATTCATCCTTAGAGGGACACGGATGTCTGAACTATTGGATGGATTACCATGAATCCATTGGTGAGACATTTCACTCAAAACCACAAATGTGGCGCTAAAGGAAAAGTCAGGGGACCACTTAGGTCAGTAGGCTTAATCCTCTGGAGAACACAAATACCTGTACAAGTAAATGGCAATATACCTGGACCTGAGTGGTGGACCAACAGGTTGACATTGTCATCCCTAGAGCCATGCTGCCAGCGTGGCTAAAATTAAAAGAGGGAGAATCCTCAGGAAGAGAATCAGAAGAGGGATTTCTCTTCCAGGACTCAATAGGTGCCACATCTACAGAATCGTTCAAATAAGCAGTAGTAGAATTACAATATGAAGGAATGGAATTACAATATTAAAAAAAAAAAGTGTATTACACTTATACTGTGTGTAACGCACAGTATAAGTGTAATGAGTTAAATATTGTTTGGAGTGTATGTTATACAGATTGTAAAGCCCCTCAAATCAAAATTGTGATTGGTGATATTGGGCTATATAAATAAAATTGACTTGACTTCATCACAATCCACTATACCTGATGTGTAGCAATATGAATACAAATGTGCACAGGTCTGATGAATGCCCTATAGTACATATATCCAAACAGAATCATTAACCAACATCTCTCATGCCATTCAGGTACACGCTGAAAACTGCGACCACAGCCTCGCAGAGTCTGTGACAATACCCCCCAACTGAATCATACTTATCTTTCCTCTGTGTCAAATGATTCAATTACTTACACTCACCCAGACAGGAAATTAGGGATTTTATGTATGAAGTATTTTGCAGGGGTAGGAGGCGTGTACAGGCTTCTTAATGAAGCAAGCCTGCCGGAGTATATAATGAAGATATCTGAGTAATAGGAGAATTATTGCGACCTGACCTGTAGACCTTCAAGAGACATTTATAAACACACACACACACACAGGAATGATCTCATTATAGGGCAAAGGTAAGCAAATGTCAGACAAGACGAGAAATCACATAAATTAATTGTAATGTAAAACATTTTTAACATTCTTTCCTGAAAATACCCCCCCCCCCTCCTTTTTGAGACCCAAGATTTATTTGAATCTTGGGTCACTGCCCAACCCCCAATTAAGTTGTCCGTTCATCTTAAGGTATACTGCTTCTTGATGTTACAACTACTAGTAGAGACACTCAAGTAGTGCAACAAAACAAATATAAGGAGAGAAATGGAAGCTTTGTTGACAACTGATCCAGACAATAAAGAATAAACTGTTACTGTAGTACCAGGATCAACTTAAAACTCAGTAGATTAATAAAACTGAATGGATTTAAAAGCGTGAATGTTGGTAATCAGGGGGTCCCATGTTTGACCCTGGAAACCACTGGATCCGTGCACACACATTTAGAGACACATAGTTGTCCAAAATTCAGATCACTATTGTCATTATGCCAACAAATACATGAATTAAATAAACAAATAAATATACTGTGCATGTACACTACCGTTCAAAAGTTTGGGGTCACATTGAAATGTCCTTATTTTTGAAGGAAAAGCACTGTACTTTTCAATGAAGATGACTTTAAACTAGTCTTAACTTTAAAGAAA
>JAVQJL010062267.1:0-22159 GCA_036024295.1 Nannoperca obscura | reverse complement strand
GTGTGTGTGTGTGTGTGTGTGTGTGTGTGTGTGTGTGTGTGTGTGTGTGTGTGTGTGTGTGTGTGTGTGTGTGTGTGTGTTTTCAGAGAGAACACAGGAGGGAAGGTCAGCCTGCAGGGAAACATGGACCCTTGTGCTCTCTACGCTCCAAAGGTAACCTCCACTCCCACTTTGAAAGCTCTCACATGGTCAGAAACTAAACTTTTTTTCATTTTCCTTTTTTTTTTTTTTTTTTGATGTCTTTATTGACTTTTGTTCATTTTCAAAAGACATACCTTTAAACTTTTACAAAACGCCTTCTACCCATGCCCAGTAACACAACAGACTCTGTAAAAGGAGAAACTGAACGAGCACAACACTCAATACAAAAGTAATTTATAGAGTGATACAAATTCATTTAACACAGATATAAAACTCATAGGTCTTCAACAAGTTCTGTTTCCCTGTTCACAACCACTCTTACTGCGAGACAAGTAATACAAGACAGCGGTGGCACCAATAGTGAAAAGAAGACGACTTTCACACCGTGGAGAACGCCACAAATTCTATTAAACCGCTCCAACACGCCACCTAAAGGTGTGTTCAGACCAAACGAAGCGAAGACGCTTCTGTGTGAGTTGAAGTGTTTCATCTTGAATGGAGGACAAAGTTATTGTCTGCGTCTGCGAGCACCCGGAACTGTACGATTCAACGTGTTTACTGTAGTCAGAACAAAAAAGAAAAGGGCTGGAGAAAAGCCAGTAAACCGCTAGTAATAGAGCTACAGCAGTTAGTCGACTGATTAACTGATGGAAAGAAAATGAATTGGCAACTATTTTGACAAACGTGGCGGTTCCAGCTTCTTAAATGTGAGGATTTGCTTCATATTTTTGTCATTTCTGACAGTAAATGAAGGATCTTTGGGTTTTGGACTGTTGGTTAAACACTTTGGGCTCTGGCACATTTGTCCATTAACAGACAGAAATAAAATAGTTTATGTTGCTTTCATTTACTGGAAAACCTTCGGGGCGTGTACTGTACATGTTTGTACACTTTGTGTTCATTTTGATATCAGTGTGATTAAAATGGTGTAATGTCCTAAATTCTGAGTCGCCATATATATATAACACACACACACACACACACACACTGCAACATCTGAGTTTGGGGCAGAAGACGTCTCTTCTCCTCTACAGAGATCTCGATGTGAAGATCATTCCTCCATGCAAATAGATAGTTTTCTTTATAAGCTGCTGGTAATAATATGTCATAAAACCCCTGTCATGTGACGGGTTTAGACAGTGAGGGTTCCAGAGTAGGATTGTTTTTCATAAAATACAAAAGAAAGGAAGGAAAATAAAAGCCTACTGCTGCTGTACTAAGTTTTTCTCTCAGCTGCTGTTCTCCTTTATAATAATCCTAATTTATTTCTACTTAACACAGCGAAGAGCTGCAATTCATTCTGAAAAACTTAACTCCTCACCAGAAGTTCCTAAAACTATTCCTCCTCAGACTTCTTATAAATATTCTAAACCCATACTCGCCGGCTGATCCGTAACTTTAACCCTCTCCCTCCTCCTCCTCTTCCTCAGGAGCGCATTTCAGGCATCGTGAAGAAGATGTTGGAGGGTTTTGGCACGAGGGGCTACATCGCCAACCTGGGCCACGGCCTCTACCCCGACATGGACCCCGAGAATGTGGGCGCCTTCGTCGAAGCTGTGCACCAACACTCTAAACAGATGATCAAACAAATGTAAAGCTGGATGTGCTGATGATGGCGATGGAGGGAATCCTGTACAATAATAAATGGTTTTATTAAAAACTGTGAAAAGTCGAAAGTATTGGTGTTCACAATTCACTACATTCCCGTGCAGTGTAGATTTTCAGAATAAACAAGACGTTGCTTCATCTTTAACATGTTGATCTGACCAGGAGGGGATTATGTGTTTTGATTGGAAAGGGATGACATCACATGCAAATGCATCTTCAGTTGTTTGGGATTTGTATTACTATTGGATCTATTCAGAAAATGCTCTAAACAGCTTTGAATTGTAGATGAAAAATGTTTTTTAGATATTTGTCATCCAATCAAACTCAACAAAATGTTACTATGAGCACTTACAAATACAAACCTCCATAACCTCTTGGTAGCTGTAAACATCTTCAATCAAGAGTGAGCTCTTCATCAGTACAAGTAGCTTCTTTGTCGCAGGCTCTTGAAGTGAAAAAGAAAGAGGATCCAAACTGCTTTGAAACTAAAAGCTGGTGATTTGGCAAAGGAGTTTCAGCAGGAGACGCTCTACTGCAGCTCTAACATCTCACCAGTGAACAAAATCCCCTGCCGGGTCGCAGCTTGGCAACTTTATTTTTACTCCCGCAAGATAGAAAATGTTTGGAGAAACGCACGCTGTACAAAGAGATGCCTTATGCTGTTTTTGTCTTACAGCCTAAATCTGTAATGTTTTTTTATTTCATCACCATCATCTCAAAAAGTGAATTGCACTGTGAGCATCCAGAGACGTTGCATGTGATTGCAGTTTTCTGGAATCTTAAAACCCCAAAATGTGTCTATCTGGTTTTTGTTCCTGTCCAGTAAATAAAGATTGATTTCATTTTAGTGAAACTTATGTTGCTTTGTATTGAATATAAAGTTATTAGATTTTCTTTCCACCTGCCACTCAGCCGCTGGGCTTCAAGCAGGATGTTAATTCTTCGCTTCATGCTCTTAAACTCAGACAGAGGTCATATGACATTTAAGTGGACAAGGTTCTACGAGGCCCATAATGAACTGTTGCTGACCCTCTCTCAGCCATGCTAGGACGTGTCGTCACTCCTCCACTTTGGCCCAGACCGAATTATCTCAAGGACTATTGCATTGCTTGCCATGCAATTTGGTACAGACATTCATGTCTGCCCTCAGAACTCCACAAGAGTACTCCACCAATTTAGCATTGCACTCCCACATTGTCTAACAGTAATGAAGGACAGTTTAAAAAAAATAAAAGTATCAAAACCGATGCAGCAGAACCAGAGATTCCACCTTTTTCATTCCATGCGTTCTTCTTTCTTGTCAAAACTTGTGGCTTACAATACCCACAATGCAACTTGACTGTCGATGGTAAGATCTGGTGCCCTCAAATTCATGAGTTGTGACGTGTTTGTTGACATTTTCAGAAATGGCCATGGAAGTTTATTTATGGTGGATATTAGATTAATATATTGCAATTTTTTGTCGTATAGCTTTTCTTAATAATTTTGTCTGAGGAAAATGTTGATTCAAGTCTTTAGCGTCCATATTGTGTTCTCACATCATTTAGCCCTTAGCACATGCGGAACTGTTAGCTAGGCTGTAGACTCGTAGTGATGACAATCAGCAATATAAACTACTAAAAGTAATTGTAAACTACATTTCTACCCTCTGTCTCCTTTTCTAGCACCTGCCTCACATCTACATGTAGCAAAAAGCACTGTACTCATTTGTACCACAACTCATTCAGGAATTGAAGCTTAGCTAAGTCCTATCGGATAAAAGTACCTAAATAAATGATTAAACCACCACTTACATAATTCGGGTTTGTTTTGATGGTTTATGCATCGGAGTTGTTACACCACAGAAGAATGTGTGCGGACCAATTCGAGGCTGAGGCCTGGCCCAGAAAATGACTGGCTTTTAACTGGGACAGAAGTGAGACGGTGTGCTGCCTTAAGGTGTGTGACGCGATTTTATCATCCACTCTGAAGTCCTTCGAGACATGTTTTGTAACGGAGGTCTATATAAATAAATTGTTCAAACAGTACAGCACAATGTGGCCTCTACAACAACAACAACTGTGAAATGTACATTTTAATAACCAAACATACTGATTTGTCCCATAGCTGTAACCACCACAGCTAACTGTTGAAGTGCTTTTTCTATCACGGCAACACAAGTCAGGCTAGTTGTATTCAAGTCAATAGGAAAGGGGCCTCTAGAAACACAACAATGCCCAAAACGTTTTGCTTGTGGCCCTTTTTAAACAAGCAGTTCCCACTTGCTTTGTTTTGGTTTGTTTCTTTGGTTTGACTGGCAGGTCACTCAGCCTATCACACTTGGCAGTCGTGTTTCCACTGCTTGTTCCACCTCAGCAACTGACACAAATGTCAGTGTCAATGTCAAAGGACTTAAGGTGGCGCTCAGTTTGCAGCACAATGCCTTGTTTCAAGTAACTGTCCAAAGACATGCAGTCAAATAAAGTCATTAAAGTGATGATTGAAACATAGAATAAAGACTAAATGTCCTCATATTTGAACAGGCAGATAGCATCCTTTGTTTTCAGGTCTTCAGTGGCAAAGTCGCATGCTCTGTACACCCAACCAGCCATCCCAGGAGAGTCATTATTCACAAAACTGCAAGAGGTCATTACTGCTGCTTATGTGAAAATAAAATAAATGTCCTCAAGTGTTGGTTGGGGCTGAAGACTGCAAAAAATGAAAAAAATATGTCATTTTAATTAGATTTGAAAACAAATTTTTGCCTAATTTGAATGTTAGCAAAACCCAGGTCAAAAATATCTTAAATAGCGTTGTGTCAGTTGTAATCTTAATTATGTTCAAACTAAATGTATTTTGCCAGCACTTTATGAAGGTTTCACATTCAGTCACTGAAGCTGTTCTAAAGATGTGTCGAGGTCACATCCAATCTTCTTCTTCTGAATGTAGAATGTAGAAAGATATGATTATCAACCTTAGAAGTGGTGGGGTATTAATGTGTAGCCATTTCTTTAAACAGCCTGGAAGCACTTGTAAGTCTTTAAAGGTCATTTCAGGACAGGCATGTGTTAAAGTCAGACATCATCTTCACCAATCAGGAGTCATTTCACCATGCCATCAAAGCTGAGCAGGCAGTAGCATCCAATCACAAACCTCAAGGTGTTTTGTCTCCAATAGAATTTAATTTAGTAAATTTAGGGTAAATACAAAGCTTTATTACACAGAATTTGGCTTAAAAAGAAATTAAGTGCATTACTACTGTAATCATAATGGAAGCTCTTTACATGAGGAAATGGGAAAAAGGGATCAGTTAATCCCAAATTGTGTTTTTCTCTATGAGGAAGCAAAGAACGTCAGATAAGCAGATTCTAGTAAATCCGGTTGTTGTTGTTCCTGATGTTGTTGTTAAGGATTCCAGCAAAAATCACAACATCATGTGACCAGATTGGGGCGGTGGTGGCGGGGAAGGGGGGGTTTCAGGGGAGCCCTTCTCACCAGTCACTGGGTTATAGTATGGAGACCATGTTGTTGTCACTGGGCTTTTGAACAACTGTGACAGTCAGTGCCAGTGTTTGTGTTTGACTGAATTTATTTTTCCTTAGAAAACCTAAAAAAACAATTGCTAGAATTTATTTAAATAATTTGATTCCAAACAACTATACATCTATTTTGTACAATGTCATTATGGAGGTGATAACTGGATATTAACATTAAAAAGAAAATCAACTATCTTCATTTTTGTTGGTAGATCTGAGACACTATGAGACTGAAAAACATTAAAATTCCATTAATTTACACATTAATAATTATATAATTAAGCTTGTTTTAAGGGATTTTAGGGGAAAATACTTAAAGGGCTAAAATCTTATTTAGACTAAATGTCATTTTATTAAAGGGTAAAAACTCCATAGAATTGACCAATGCCATGATAGCTATAATTCATACCTGAAAAGATACCAACATTTTTTACTGTCATCATCATTTTAATTGATCCCTTAATTGACTCCAAATTGGGAACCTATAGAGTACCTGAATACTGCATAAGTACCCTTTACAATATTATAATTATATTATATGAAAATATGAAATAGCCGCCAAATGAACAGCACATCAAATTCATAACTGTAATGAATAGGATATTTCAAATGAATCGCAGATGAAAAGGAAGGTTATATAGCCTTTAAAAAGTACAAACATCCTTTATTAAGAGCTTTAAAGATTAAAGATTAAAATGTATCTAAGGGATTTCATTTTTTTAAACTGATTAATAAATGTAGGCATCTCTGGCTACCATAACACACACCTTGATTTAAATGAGCATGTGTTTTAAGGTATAAACTAAGGTTATAAGTATACTTTATTTTCACTCCATTCATTCCTATTAAAGAAGTTAATCTTTCCAAATCTGTAGTTTTATTTAAAACAATTTGTCCGTAATTTCCTGAAACAGCTGGGCATTGTAGTTTTTAGCAAAAGTTCCTCCAACAGGAGTGAATAGTTCATTTTTAGGGGACTATTTACAGCTGCGGATTAATGCACATTTGGTGTGCTTGTTTGTGTTTATGGCAGCAGGACGGTGTGTGGGATGAAGTCAAAATAAACAATAGTGCGTGTGCACGTGTTTGTGGTAATGAAGGAACAACAGTGTGTCAAGAACTGGATCACAGGACTGATGCAGGACTCAGATGCAGGCTCATGTAACAAAAAAAACTTTAATGAAAGGCAAATTCAAAATCACACATTGTGGAGTTCAAACCCTCCAACAGAAACACGCTTCTGTGGTGTCCAAAAAGGTCCAAACTTAAAATCTCTCTTCGTGGTAGACAAAATCACTAAATCACACTAGGAACAGTGGAACAACTTAACAAAGAGCTCACTGATACTCTGGATGGTTGTCTTGGCGCAAGGACTCACTGGCGTGTTCTTTGACAAAATGCGATGACCTGGCACAAGACAGGAGGAGACACAGACGATATATACACACAAGGTAATGAGACACAGGTGCAAACTATCAGGGCAGGTGAAGAATATTAGACTGGCGGGAAACACATGAGGACAGGAAGTTAAGGGACCTGAAGAGAGGGAGACGTGAACACAAAGTAAAACAGGAAATGATCAGACCCAAGACGACACTAAACCAAATGATTTCATCTCAACAGGCCTGACGAGACACAACACGGTGAGGCTCATTTATGTCTTTTTAATTTGTTGATTTGCTCGGTGAACATTTCAGTTTCAAGTGGGCGGAGGAGATGAAATGTTGAATTCAAGCCTCCAAATAATTAAGACGAGCAAGTGGACCTCAGTGTTATTAATAAATACCAAAATACACAAAGCTCAAAGCAGCTGAATTAATGTTGTTGATGGGAAAAAACGATTCTTCCTCAAATGAAAGCGGGCTTTCATTCATCTCTGTCCTTTGTGCTGCTGTAGCACCATAAACACACGCGCACACACACACACACACACAAGGCTTTTGTTGTGCCCCCCCCCCCAATTGCGTAAATAGCGGCAACAAATGAACAAAAATCACATCTGATTGTCAACAGGTAAGACTGAAGAGGCTGTGTCTGTGTGTCAGTGGGCCATCTGGGAACAAAGTGACAGGCTCTGTGTGTGTGTGTGTGTGTGTGTGTGAGAGAGAGAGAGGGAGAGAGAGAGAGAGAGAGAGAGAGAGAGAGGGAGGGAAGGATGTAACAATGAATCTATGCTCTTTAGAAATGGAGATCAATTTCCACATGGTCGGCTTTAAAGGCTTTGGCAGGAGAATAAAATGTAAGTGTGTGTATTTTTGTGTGTGTGTATGCGCATGAGTCATTTTACTTATGTGTATTGGTGCCTGTGTGTGTGTCTGGGCTTTTATGTGCTTATTTTGTGCACAGAGATTGAACAGGTGGATGTGTGTTGTGGGTTTCGGTGTGGGTTTCTGTGTGTGTGTGTGTGTGTGTGTGTGTGTGTTTGAAGGAGGTCCAGGCCCATCTCTCAGCAAATCAGCAGGCCTGAAAATCCAATCTGCCTGGAGAGACAGCAGGCTGTACATCATCTGCCATTGATGGACACTATCAGCGCTTTATCAGTGACCGCCCCCAAACACACACACACACACACACACACACACACACTATATCTTTCAATGCCCACATGCATGAATGAACACACACATCCAGCCCGCTGTGACAGAGACTGATAGGCATTATTACCATAGTGGTTATGGAGGGAGGCGGAGGGAGAAACTGAAACTCCGGCCTTAGTCTGAAGACCTTGAGATGCTTCACACTAATGCAGATGATGACAGCGTTGACTGTCTTCCTCCCTTCCTATCCCAGCATGCTCAGCTCAGTGATTTGGACCCCGATTCTGACCAATGTGCCTGCAAAAGGTAACATCCTGAACCAGACATCTTGCTCATTTGCATCTCCTCAGAATGTTGCCAAAATGTGATTTCCCCACGCCAATACCAATTCATTAATTGAATTTATTCACAATCTCACTGTTACCCTGACTGCCCCCCAGTGGCTTTTAAGAGGGCATCAATCTTGGAACCTATTGGCTTTAGCCACTGGGGGCAACGCCAATGTTCCGGGGCTTCCGGTGAAGCCAGTGGATATGTGGATCACGGAAATCCCTGCCAAGACTTCCTCTTCTGTGCACCAGTCATTGTTTCCGATCCCATTTAATCTCTGAATGTCTAAAAAAGCTAATAAAGAGCTCACCTCCCAGATTGCTGGAAAGCTTGGGTTCTGAGATTGTATTTCAACCAATGTGTTCTTCCTTTTCCTGCATGGAACCAAAGCTGCTCAAACGTGATTGGTCAATACTACTCAGACTACAAATAGACTACAAATGGAAACCAGAACGCTTCCGATACCAAACTCTTGTCCCTTGCCTACAGATTCTGCATTCATTTGCATACATCTGTTTATTGTGATTAAGAGGGTACGTATAAACATGACACATGGAATTGTAAAGGAGGTTCTACATCTATGTGGATAATATATGGATGTCCTTGTTTTGAGGCGATGTCAAGGTGGGGTCGCTCCAGTCGGACAGGCATCCAAGAAGAATCCTAATCCGATGATCGAACCACCTTAACCGACTCCTTTGAATGCGAAAAAGCATCTGTCCCACTCTCGAGTTCCTTTCAGATGTCCGAGCTCCTCACCCTGTCCCTGAGGGCGGGGTTATGTTGGATAAGAACTGGTTTGTACATCGAACGCATCTGAAGGCAAAAGTGTTTAGCTGCTCTCAGCCGGAGTGAAAAGCCTGCCATCGCAGATGAAGAACGCAATTTTGTGTCTGTCTTTGTCACACACTCTATAGTTAGACGCATATAGCGTGAATACAACACAAATTATTCAAACTGTGTGCAGGGAGAGGGAGGGGGGCACAGTGCAAACTGCAGAGAAAAAGATTGAGCATATAGCAGTCACTTCTCCATCTATCTGTCTGGATAATTAATATAAATCTGCTCATTTACCATCAGCCAATCAATCTAGATTCACTCACACACACACACACACACACACACACACACTGTGTCACGAGCACACTTCACACTTCTTAATGGCCTGATTGTCTGCTCACATGGCTCAGCAGAAACCTCTAATGAATGAGGATAAAGCGGTGAAGGAGGGATAGAAGAGAAATCTTCTGATAAGAGACAAATGAGTGAAAGACTGATGGAGGTATATCAGCCTCCGTGTGCTTCATTCATCCCTGATGCTCGGGAGGCTGAAAATACAGGATTGTGATTGTGCCACACTAGCTGGGGATTTTGTTTTTCTCCATGTATTGTTGGAATCACTCCTCAGATATTACAGAACGACAACACACAGGCACAGTGCCCACTGACGCACCCCATATCAATACGCCAATACAAGACAGAAAGTTGAAATGGATTTACAGAAAGGCATTTCAATGCACAAGTGAAGTGAAGTGCATTCCTTATTGTCTCCTGATGCAACTGATACCAAATTACTAGATATAAAGATGAATGTTTCTCAAAATTAACTATTTACATTGGTCATTTCAACTAAATATGTACATATGCTTTACATACACTGTAAAAATACTACATTACAAAATCCTTCATACAATATTTTACCAAGTACAGAAGCATTAACAGTGAAAGTACTAATTTACACACGTGCAGAATGGCCTCTTTCAGTGTTATATATTACAAACACCCTTACAGCATAATTTCACTTCATTGCAACTAGGGTCTTATTTCCATAGTTCATTTTTTGAGAGTATGATAACATTGTACTTATAAAGTAATTGCTGAAATCTGAGACAGTCAGACCAGCCAGATCATCTGAACTGCTTTATTTGGAGGTAAAAATAATAATCGAGCACACTAAGAATATGAACAACCCCAAACTGCATAGACACAGTGTGTCTGTGCACAGCTGTGGAAGGAGAGGTGGGTCAGTTAGGTAGGAGCTAACCGTATGTACTTCATATAGTGTTGCATAGTTTAATCCATAACAATGTTGTGTGTAAAAGTACTATAACTGCCAGATAAATGGTAGGGCCGTCCCTTATGATTCAAAGCTGAATTAATGTTTGAAAATTGTGATAATGAAATGCACACGGGAGAAGTTTGCCTTCAAGGCTTTCTGCCAGAAAGCAACGTTGAATGTGAAACGGTTGCAGTTTGGTTTGGTTTAGGCCAAAACTACTTGATTAGGCTCAGGAAAAGATCGTGTTTGAAATTTGAATTCCACACCCCAGATTGAAAAATTGTAGATGAAGGTAAGGCTGCTTGCTGACTGTAAAACGCATCTAACGTTAGCTTATCGCGCAAATGAGGCAGCTGAGGCACCATAAATGAACCAAACCACATCAATTCTATAACATAATGTAACGTGTTAGTGTAATTAAAAAAAAAAAAAAAGTGGCATAAAAAGTACAAATATTCCCTCTGAAATGTAGTTAGGTCAGTCTCACATACGATTTAAATACTTAAGTGCCACCAAATTAAAGTTATATACAGTTTTTGAGTCAATGTCTTTAGTAGCTTTCCATCTCTGCTTGATCACCCCAAACCACACATCCTTTTAGTAGTAATGCATCTCTCTTCAACACAAATGTACAGAAGTCGTCCTTGTAACGTGTTTCACACTTTATTCATAGAAAAGCACTGAGATTCCAACACAAATCAATATAAAATGGTAGTAGCATTACATAAATAGTAATAAATTCTCGCTTTATAGACAGTAGCTCAAGAAGTTACACAAAGAAAATACAAATTAAAAAAAAGAACAAATGTTGATGATAAGCTATCATACTTCTGTGGCAACAAATACTGGAAATACCTTTTCATAATCAGTAGCACAAAGAGGCAAGAAACACTTTCAGTTTTCCCTTAAGTTAGAGAGAATCCAAAACCGAACAAACTGGGAAACAGTAGGTGAACTAGATCTCTACCAGCAATTAGTACTCTGCTACGAAAGAAAGAAAGAAAGAAAGAAGGACAGAAGAAAAGAAAAAAATCTCAGGAACTGGCTGATCCAGTTATAACAAACTGAAAAATAGAGATTAAGATAAAGGGAGGAACGTTGTTGAAGAAACCGAAGATTACATTAAGAAGCTGCGGTAGTGAGATAGAAGAGGTGAACTTCAGCCAGCTTTGTAGGCTGAAGGGAGTTGAAGCAAGAAAAGAAAAAAAACAAGTTACAACAAGGAATGAACACAAGGTCATCCACAGGCCGCCTCTTTTGTTCATACAGTTGCCGTTTCAGACTCTCTAACATTTGTGTATTGTTCTGTCTCGATGCGGTGCCGCCACACGACGCCTCTGAGAAGACACTAAAGGCTTGAGTCCTGATTAAATAAAACCAACAAAGAGGTAAAGCAAAAATAAACTTTGTACATTGATCGGTCAGAAAGGCATTTTCCACCATTTCCATTTCTTTTCCCTCCTCTACACGTTGCAGCGTATGCAGGCTGGCTACCGCATATTGTCCAAATACAAGCATGCTGGGTCTTGTCTTTGTCCCTCCCCCACCCCATCACCCCGTCACCCTGCCCCCAATAGTGGTTTAGTCCACTGTGTCTCCTCTTGCACACTTAAGTTTTTAGGGGGCATCTTTAAGAGTTGACAAGACCTTCGAAGTGGTTCTGCATAGTCAGGTTTAGTACGTATCTGTTTACAAATGAATGCCTTCCTCATTCTCCTCAACTCCGAATGACATGCTTCCTTTTGAAACACAGATTTTTTTTTCTTTGCAAAAAACAAACAAACAAAAAATACAAATAATAGTTATTATAGCAAAAACAAACAGAAATAAATGTACACAGGAGCACCTGAGAAATGCCTTGAAGTCTTTGCTCTTACAAAAAACACTGTCAAACTCCGCATCCAAAAGTTCAAGTACACCCCCGCCAAAAACATAAAAAGAAAAGGAAAAAAACCAAACACATACCATACTTATCATAAATAATTATAATTTTACAATTTTCTGAATTGACACTTTAATATTTACAATATCTTAAATGCTTAATGCTACTACTTTTTGTTTTGTTTCTTTAAGTGATGTCCCTGAGAACTGAGTTTAGCCTCCTCTCTTTTCTTTCTTTTGCTCAGTTTTCCTTTTTTCATTCTTCTAACTGCGTTTCTTCAGATCAAAAAGGCCCAGAGTTGTGACTGACTACCCGGGTAGTGGGTGAAGGTAGCTCTCATGGAATGTAAAAGCAGACGAGAAAACGTTTCCCCGATTCAATAACCCCTTTTCTTTTATTCTCCTGTCGCCGACAGGCGGACTCATTCGCCGTGTTCCGTTTGTGTGTCTGCGATTCCTACTCAGTCGTACAAAGTTACAGAACAATCAATAAATAAATGCTGAAGCAGGCAGGAACGTACTGAAGAGGTATTTGTGTGAAGTGCTTGTACGATGACGTTTAGTCCGACTGGTAAAGATTCAAGCTCTTGCTGTACTGTATACTGCCATTAACAACACTTTGTCACTGGGTAAGAAAAAGGAGTGTGAACATCCCTCATAAAGAAAAAATTACTTCCTGTGCCGAGGCATGTGGTCTCAAATATGTACTATTAAATCAACAAGTCATAAAACATACAGTATTTCTGTGTTTGAACTGTGTATCTGCAACCCTTTGAGAAAGACATGGCCGCCTGTCTTCACAGTCCACGATGGTTATGACCAGTAACTTCAGACCCTTTTCCATTGCAAGACCAAGGAACTGGAGGAATTTAAAAACTCAGGAACAACTACGTTAGGCATGGTCATTTTTCTTTAACCACGATGGCGACTAGTGCAATTTCAAAATCTAATTAGTCTTAGTGAGTGTTCTTCAGAGTGTTCACGTGGACATTTGTATTTGTGTGTGTGTGTTTATGTATTGGCTGTGTGTCTGGAGTAGGATAGCTCCTTGTGTTCTTTTGTTTCTTTTTGTTTATTTCTGGTTCTTGCTACTTGTGAACACAAAAAAAAAAAACACGATTTAGTTTTGATTGTGGAAACAACACGTCTGACTTTAATGAGTGAATGAACCCGTGTGCCCCTTTTAGGGTTAGTGTGTCTAACATTGTGAAATTGTGAGTGTTTCCCAGGGTGGCACAGTCAGGCTATATCTTTAAATGTTACAATATACCACTCTCACATCAAAATCTCACTCCAACCAGGTGCCCAAAGTTGGCAAGCCTGCGATTATCGCAATCACTGTTTCAAATATTATTCTTTTCAGTTTATCCAAACACTACTTAAACCACCGTTAATTGATTATTTTGGGCCACTTGGGGAAGTGCAACAAGCTAGGACCATAAGACATATTATCACCTTACAAAGTTGCTATGATTTACATGTTAGCCATAACAATGTAAATTAGCAACAGTTACTAATTTAAACAATTAACAGAGATGGAGTAACACTCGATTGGAGTTTTTTAGCTCCTTTTTCGTCTCCACTAACTCTTTAGCAGCTGTATGCTACACTATGTTCATCAGCTAGCGGCTAACTTTGTCCATCTAGTTAGCTAGGCAGCCAGTGTACAGTTATCTGCGAGGTCGGATGGAAATGAGGGAACAGTAGAGTCCCTCAGCTATACAAGATATACAAGTTAGAGCTTCTACCTTGTTATCAGTGTTTAACACTAATTGCCTTTTCATGCTACTGTAATTTTAGATTATTCTGGTGGTTATATTTAAATAGTGCTTGTCTGACTAATCAGCAATGCTATAAACTGCCCAGGTCACCCCAAGGACTCATAGCAATTGGTAAAAAGTACTATTTGTGCTGCCAGGGCTTAAGGGGTCGGAACTGTGACCAAAACAACCAAACATGTTGTAATGCTCTGGGTTCATGAAAAAGAAACAAAGAAACAAACTCTTGCAAAAGTTCCTGTGTTCCAGCAAAAGTTCTTGAGATGGAAAAGGGACTTTAGCTACAGGCAGAGTTAACAACTAACAGTCACTGCAATCAACAAGGTCCCAAATATGTTCCGAAGCTTCCTAACAGAATACAAGAAGCTGAAAATAACGCTGCTGTGTGATAAAAATGAAGCGCAGACTTGAATTATATTGCTTATTGACAAAATCTTAATGTAGCGAGTGACAGACTGGAGCCTTAACGATTTCAAAGGGTTTTGGCCACAAATAGCTGTACAGCAGTGCAATGGTATCTCTGGAGATGGGAATACTGTGACCCCTCCTTTCATCACAGTTGTGTATTGTCACGGTTAATAAGCGTATAGGAGGACATATGACATATACTGTATACATATGTGCACGTGGAGCCTCAACTACTCTACCTTAGCTAGAACAGCCTGAAGAATGTCACTCTCAGGCTTTTGGATTTGAGTACATGCACTCCGTGAAGCAACATGGTGGTTTCTCTGAAGGTCTTCTCAAGGAAAAGCACTGGACAGCAGGTGTAGAGTGTAGGAGCTATTCTAGAGTGGCTTTAGTCAAGTTTATAAACCTGTTGGTAGCGACGTCTTCTACAGAGGCACCACACATGTCTAGTTCTGTATTCTGCCTTCTCTATGCTAAGATGCCCTGAATGACACAAGAGGCCATTTCTGATAGAGAAGTTAAAACTGACAAATAATACAGTTGAGGTATGACAGGAACACTGTGTGTGTTTTTGACCTCAGTGGGGGTTTTTTTCTTTTCTGTTCCTTCCACTTTGAAAACCACTTCCTCAGCTTCTTCTTAACCCCAGCTGAAAGCATCTTCTGGCTCAAAGTAAGAACGTAAGTAAGTATCCAACTAAATCTTTTGGTTTTTAAATCGTCATGTGCCGCCGAAAAACAAAAGTTCCATTTGTTGTTTTCCCCATCACAATCGTTTGACTTTTCCAGACTAGATTTAACATTAGTTGGAGGAGAAAAATGCTTTGTTTTTGCTGTTGTTTCTTTGACATTTCAAGCCGTTTCCCCCTTTTGCAGTCTCAATGAAGTAGAGCAATGCACTGCAATCACTTCCTGGTTCACATTCAAGAAACAAAACAACAAAACAGGACAAAAACTTAAGACTTAGTCAACAAATGGCTCAACATAAGAAGTAAAAATACAAAGAATCCAAAGAACCTTAAATAGAAACAAATAAGTTTAACTACTTCCCAAGAAGAGGGTCCCTGTGAGGGAGGGGCAAGGTCAGCCGAAGCGCTCCCTGACCAACATCATCAGTTTCTTCTTGCCCTTGTAGATCTGTTTCAGGTTGTCTATGAACTGGGCGAACTGAATGTGGCCGTCCTGTGCCAGCAGGAAAGTCACCCGCGCTTTGCTCAGGAACTCTATAAACTCTCCGTAGTGCCGCGGACTGATGTGTGTCAGTCGTGAGTGCGTGGTGTTGATGTACGCCGAGATCGTGGCGTCCAGGAGCTGCCGCAGCGGCGCCTTGTCCGTTGACATCAGCTTCCCAGAGTTCCTCCTCCCGGGAATGCCGGCGAGACCCGGCGCCGTAATAGTGCACCGCCGCAGGATGTCTGACAGCACCGTGGCACAGTGCACACTCTTCACCACCAGGGGGATAATGGCTGCGAGCTCATTTTTACCCAGAGAGTGGCTGAGCGCGCAGGCCCAGAGCACGTCATTAATAGCTGGGTGAGTGTCCTGGTTGTAAGCCAGGTTAAGGTGGGTCATGGCGAGGGAGGCCAACTTGAAGGACCGCAGCGGGTATCCTCTGTGCTCCATGTACCTTGCAATGGTAAACAGCTGGGAGTAAGTCATACCGGTGGACGCCGCGTCGATCACAATCTGGTAGGCCGTCTCAAAGGCGATGTGGTCCTTCTCGCAGAGCGTCAGAGCCGACAGGGCGCAGTTCTGGGGGTCCTTCATGGCGCACTGCAGGGCCAGGGTCCTGGCACAGCTAGCCAGCTCCTCGCGCTGGGGGTAGTCAAGGCTGAGGCGCAGGATGGTGTTGTGGGACATGACAGTGGCCGCCACGATGCTGGTGGCCTCGGTGGGTGTGAAGAGAGTGTACCAGCTCTGTAAGATGCTCACCAACGCCCGCAGACCTGAGCAGGAGGAGACACAAAAATTGTGGTCACGATGTAAATCCGATGATGCCAGTACAATTCTACATTTCTGAGAACTCGCTGATGATTGTTTTTCAGAATTTGACATGGGAGGAGAAGATATTTTCATTACTCGATTAATCAAGTAGTCGACTGAAACAAAATGAATCGCCTATTCTATTAGGCCTATTCTAACTATTTGATAAACGATTAAGCACGATCAAGCAAACATGCCAAACATTTGCTGGTTCCAGCTTCTTAAAATGGAAGATTTGCTGTTTTTTTTGTAATTTCTGCCAGTAAATAAAGAGTCTTTTGGGTTTTGGGCTGCAAATGTTTGCTTGAAAAATGACTTTCTTTCGATTGACTAATTGTTGCAGCTCTAGTGACACGTATGCTACTGAAGTACTGAAGCCCTAATGCTGCCAAGTGTATCAGCCAATAACAGACAGACAATGATTTAACCCAAATAAATAAGTGGAGAAAGATTATGAAAGCAGATGCTTCCATGCGAGTGAAGATGAAAATGGGGAGAATCATACACTATGGAGATTTTTTTAGACAGCGCTCTCCACCCCCAACATCAAAATATCCAAATGCTGTAGAAAAAAGTCCAGCGTTTGGGCAAGATATGAGTCTGGACCTCTTCTCCAACACTTATCTTCTGCTTAGCAGCTCTGCTGCAGAAGTCTCAAGCAACCCGAGTCAGCCCCGGAGCTGAACTAAACACAAAATGCATGTGCAGGCCATTTTATAATACAAAGAACCCAACCCATTTTAGGAGGAGATCTGTGATGGATTTACCCTCGTCCTGTAAATGCTGGTGTCATAATCTCTAAACTGGGATGGCCTGGCCCCCTACACAGGCTGGTTCTGACCTGCGTTACACATGTGCAGGGCCGAAACTCTTCTTAATGAGCACTATGGCTGTAACACACCACCACTGTTGGTTTTTAATGTAAGGTAAGGTAGCCCAACTGTTCCAGCTGACATCAGCTGGACACACCAACCATCCCCTCATACTACGCACACACTTACTCCTCAGTAAATCATCCAACTTACACTTACTGTTGCACTTAAAATGGATGTGCAACAGTACACAGACACACACACACACACACACACACACACACTTACACACACAGTTAATTGATTAGCTATTATTTTTGCATAGTATAACTCATAACAAAGTTTTCCACAACATAATGAGGGTACAGCTTGTGGGAAAATGGTGCTTCTCTCTCCAGCAGAGTTCAGAGACTTGAAGAATCAATGACAAGCAGCACTGAAGCTGCTGTGGTGGCTTGTTGGGTTTTCATTAAATTTGCCCCCTATCTTTATCTCAAAGTCAAAGTCAGCCTTCAAGCTGAATTAAAATGCATCACAGTAGACCAAAGAGAAGATCTTAATACACTATGGAGGGCTTAATTAGACCGTGGCTGTGGTCGAATAGTCAAAATTATGCCCCATGTCTTTTTTAAACACTTTCCCTCGACGGAAAACATCATGAGTTCAGGGAAGGATATGAAGGAGAATTCATCGAACTGAGGAATAATCAAGCGCGGTTATGAGACGGTGGATGTTGACGCGGGTCTGCCGCATTCACTTTAAATGTTGCTGCGCAAGGAACTGTGGGACGTCATTATCTCCTTTAATTTGGTAAAGGACGGTCCAGTGTATCCTATTCTAAAGGAGATAAGAAAGAAAGACCTGAAGCACCTTTCCTGAGCATTCAGAGAATTCAAAGTGTGTGTGTGAAAAGCCAACACATACCGACTTCAGTGGCACAGGTTACCAGCCAGCGAACCATCTCTCTCCTCCTCCAGTTGAGTGTGGACAGAGTCATCCTCATCACCTGCAAAACACACATGCAGAAGATGACTTTTCCTTTACGTCAGGGTTTTTTTTTTATTTTTACATAGAATATTGACAGAAAAGATTTGTGAACATAAAATGTGTGACATTCATACATTTAACAGTTAGTACAACACCACATGTCTCCAGTGATGACAGATGTCTTCAAAATGTGTTCATAATTACACAGATGACTAATTGTGACCCTTCCATTTGGAGCATTTATTTAACAGTTCTGCTGACAGGAGATCAGCTGAGGGGAAAGAGGCGGGAAAAGCCACAGCGACGCTGTAGCCTTGATCATCCGAAGAGTTTTCCTGTGTTTACTGTGGAACCCAAAAGGCTTAATTATGTGGTTTCTCCTCATCAACAACGATAAGACGCTGTGTGATGTTTTCTCTGTTAATTTGTAGTGAGGCTGCGGAGTCCTGCGCAAATTACAAGTTCAAGGAAACTGTTGCATGTTTTGACTGGTGACCAGTGCTCTGATTTCTTTTGTGGTGAAATGATTTATTAAAACTGCTGACTCGCCTTCATACTTTGCCCGCACGCGCACGCGCATGCTCACGCACACGCACGCACACACACACACACACACACACACAGTACCTGTAGTCCTAGCTCCAGTGCCACGTTGAGCAGAGTTATATCAGGCGGGCTGTCTGCGGGTGTGGCTATCTTAAAGGCGTCCTGGGCCAGTTTGAAGATTAAGGAGGAGGAGTGGATATTTTTCTGAATAGCCTCCAACACCGTCCGCAACCTCAGCATGTCACCTGCAAAAAAATAAAATAAATAAAACTTTATTAACAAGCACGCACTAAGAGAAACATCTGACGGGACATTTCCACATTCAGGTGTGGATACGCGGATGTGTTAACGGCACCTTTAGCAGCAGTGAGCATGGTGGAGGCCAGCTCACACTGCTGCGACTCCAGGTGTCCCAGTGTGAACCAGCGCGGGTATCTGCTTGGAACTATGGAGATGCCATGATGAGGGTGGCCAACGTCCCCGGAGCCTGCGGAGGACTCCAGCACTGGAAGCCTGATAGAAACACGCAGCACCACATTTTTCACCAGGTCTTTAGTTTCCAAACATTTGTTTTATCATTTTTTTAAAAGTTATTAAAATTTTCTAAAAACTGTTATGAACCATAGCAGTCAGAGTGGACAAAATATTAGAAACACCTCTCAGTACAATGCAATACCAATACCACATGCTACAGGCTAAAATCACCATTAAGATCAAATAACTCCTCAACAATTTCAACTGACTTTACATGGTTACTATACTAACCAACCATGGCTCAAGTCTGAGGCTGCCAATCATTCGGACCATGATCTCACATAATCTCATGTTTCCACTTTACACATTGCATTTTCAATCTACGCCCATTTAATACTGAACTGAACTGGGACACTGACCTCATGGCGCGGAGAGCCACCTTATATGCCAGGTCTGCGTCATGTGGCAGCAGGGCAGAGAAGAGGTACTTGGCGAAAGTGTGCATTGGGACACTCTCCCTGTGGATGACCTCGCCCAGACCGCTGAATGGACCAGCTGGACCGGGAGAAAGACAAAATAGAGTTATGTTTGTTTTTCTTCTCGACAACGTGAAAGTTAGAAAGCCACTAAGACGGCCATGTATGGTCTTGTTTGCACAGCCTGGATGTGACACAGATTCAAATGAACACTAGCGGTCAAGCTAGGATAATAATAACCAGTACTAATAAAAAGGTACATGTGACGTTGTTGTACCTTCTAGTAGCTGTACGGCCTGCTTTCGAAGAGTCTGAACCAAGAGATCATCCAGCTCCAGCTCTTGAAGTTTTGCAACAATTTGCTCCTCGTTACGACACACCTGGAACATATTCAAGACTCACATGTTACTCACCGATCATACAAATAATGCTCAGTCTATCTAAAAAATGTGCTCAAATGATCTGAAAACACAAAATATTTTTTTTGTTATTTATTTTTGAAGACAGCACTACTTTAGAGATCATGTTCAAATTTGTTGAATTTACATGCAATAAGTTGAGATCCATGATTTATAACTGTTTCATAAGAGAAAATAACTTAACACGTTGAGGTTTTAAAGCCTTTTTAAGAAGAGATTTTGAGCTTGAGGTATTAAAGGAACAGCGGGGTGCTTTAATACCTCACACTCCTGCATCTGTGTCTATCTACAGTTACAGTACAAATGACAGACTGATTTCACTTCATGTGTATCTCTGCCATGTCTTGTCTAAATGCCTTTATGTCTTAAGCAACGCACTTTGAATTGCTTTGTTGTTGAAAAGGTGCTATACAAATAAACTTGCCTTTCCTAAAACATTAATATTGTTGCAGATTCCCATGGTATTTAGAAAGGCCTATGGCAGACATGTTAAGCACTCTAAAGCAGATTACCATCCACACAAAGAAATGTTCCTTGAGATTTATTCTAATTCAAAGTGAACGGTAAGTACAGTGACTTTCTGCTCGCTTTTTTTAGGAAACAAAACGCTGTGACCTTTTCTCTCTTTCTGCACAGCAAATATATCAAATTATAGTGATTTTCTATCATGGCGACGCTGTCTACAGTAGCCAAATTCACACGTTTGTTTTAATATGCAACAAGCCATAAATGCAATTTAGTTACCCCCTGCAAGCAGCCTAATATCACTGCATTCTATATGAGAATGAATTAAATCAGTTTATCACCCAAGAACTTGGATTATTTTAAAATGTACATAAATGTATCATGTGACATTTGAAGAGTATTTCAGGACTACCATACCTTATCCTGAGCGTAAAGGCCCTCGGGCATTATCCTCTGCTGGCCCATACCCATCAGAGCCACCTCTAAGGCCAAAGTCAGGTAGGATTCCCGTCCATCAGGACTGCCCCACACTGGTACGTGGTGGTAGACCGGAGGCCTGGGGTCACCTTCTGGAAAGAAAGAAAACTCATTTAATTCATCTCCACTGGTTGTGCAGGAAGTGAGCCGGACACAGCTGACACAAAGATTTGTTCAACACAGTACTGTAACACAGTATTTACTGGTCACATTCACTCTATCTTAATGCAATACTCACATGCCCATTCGTGCATTGAGAGAGTTTCTGGTCACTGTAATCATTCCTCATGGCTATACTGGCTGTGAATCTGTTCCTTACTAGCTTAACTGCACCAGTGTTGCTAGTTTTACAAAAAAGAGCCCTATTGAAACCCTCCCAATCATCATAAAAGTCACCCATTTTTTGTTTTAACTTAGGAGAGGAGGTTTTTTTGTCTATATTGGTGCTGGGAAGGAGAGTCTGACAGACCTCGTCTACTGAAGTTAATATCTTTGTCCTGGCAGTGAAAGCGACAGTACAAGTACAGTACACCTACAGGATGTATCCTTCCACCACGGCTCACCAAGACAACCCAGCCCGTAGATACACTAAGAGGGCATTTTGCAATAAACAAAAAACTTTGGAAGTCATAAAACTAGCATGTCTGAAAATACTTAAATTCTTGTTGTGACCTGTTTATTAAAGCTGTCCATAACATTATATGAATATGGCATTGATGGTAGATTGTGATCACTTCTCTAAGATGGCCGCTAACCCTTCACCAAATGCTCGACAGCTATAACTGAGAACAGATGCCATGAGAATCTCAGCTGTTGATTGGTGCCCATTTGTTCTCTGCTGCTCCCCCACCCCGACATTCTGCTTAAATCCCCTCTGAGCAATAGATCCCCTCAATCCTGCTTAATACACTGGTGTGTGTGTGTGTGTGTGTGAGAGAGAGAGAGAAGAAATCTAGGGAACAGTGGAAACTGATTTTACAGACTTAACCCCAGTGCTAACTCATTTTAGTTTTTTTCATCTGTGGGCTGTTGATTGATTGGCTGATTTAACAAGATCAGAGAGAACGCTGCATTTTGATTGGTGGACACATAGTCTAGGCCCGCCACCATTTTAACAGATGTTCCCAGCTGTCTTCCAGTGGGAAATAAAGCATGGTGACCACTCTACACACACACGCAAAATAGTCATACCAGTCTCCTCAAATTCCCAAAACAACATAAGACAATCATTTACACACACACACACACACACACACACACA
>JAVQJL010062262.1:0-13884 GCA_036024295.1 Nannoperca obscura | reverse complement strand
GTGCAGTACTAGGAAAAGCTAAGATACTGCAGGACCCTCAAGCTCCCAGGCCTCTGGTAGAGGACCCGAGTTTAGAGAGGAATAGACCGCCCAAAGGGGCGAGAGGGGAATTTTTATTTTTATTTTTATATATATATACAAATTGTATCCTTGTCTTTTGTTGTGTTGTATAAATAACTTTTTTTTTTGTTATATATAAGTAGACACAGCAGTGTTTCGAGCTAAATGCTAACATCAGCATGCTAACATGCTGATATTTAGCATGTATAATGTTTACCATAGTCACCATCTTAGTTTAGTATGTTAGAATGCACCTGAGACTGGGGATGTCATTCATTTCATTTGGGCATAAAAGACACTAATAAAAATTCAGTGGATGAAACAAGATATAAGGTTAAGAGATCTCCAAAGTTTATATAATTCATCCTGAGGGGGACATTACCTTTCTGTACCAATCCATCCAATAGTTGTTGAGACATTTCAATCTTAACCACACATGTGAACCTCATGGTGGCACTAAAGGAAAAGTTAATTCATCCTCTGGGAACCATGAGTGTGTCTGTAAAACATTTCACAGAAATCCAATAATCCAACCTTTTCCTTGTGTTTTATAAAACACAATTTGTGTGAGATGAATTAAATTAGAAATGTAAATTACAACAATAGATTGTTGTATCTGTTGGATTCACTTCAATTTTCAATCTTAAATTTATCTAGAATGACTATAACTCTGCAGCTCTGTTCATCTATTATCTCTACTACACAATTCACATTATAAATAGAATAAATGAGTGAATCATGGGTAGTGAGATGTGACTGAAGGATTTCAGGGTCAGAAAGGAAGAGTCTATAAATGGAGCGAAGGAGGAGAGTAGAAATGAGAAGACTGATTTAACAGGTAGAGAGACTGACAAATAAAGAGAGACAAGAGTGACGGTGAGATGAGTGATTAGACGCTGACAGTGCATCAGCTCTTACAGAATGTAGTAGAAACTGGAACTCGGAGAGAGAAATGTGCCAGAAAAGTAGGATTTAAAACTGATGAGAGACAGCGACAAGATGAGCATCGTCAAAAGTACATTGAATAAATTGTAATTGAAGCACAATGTGGTCCACAGAACCAGCCCCTACCCCCTATACCCAATTTTTGTCAGGGGGAAGATGGAGAGTGTGAGAAAAGAAAAGTGTGAAGGAAAAAGACACAGCACTGTGATAACCGTGCAGGAAAAAAGAATCAAAGTGTGAGAATGAAAGAGGAAGAAATCAAACGCTCAAAGCACCAAGAAAAGAAACGCCGGGGGAGGAGAGGGAGGGTGAATATGAAAGCAAGCATGCTGATAGTGGCAGTAGCTTCAGCGTGCTCTGTACTTATTAAATAATAACGCTTAGAATGGCTAATGAGGCGTGAAAGTCTGCAGATGTTTCCAGCATCCTGTTAGAAGCGGCAAAACAGCACAGTGCTACAGTGTAAATAAGGAGGGTGAGGAAGGTGTAGAGCACCGGCGGGAGTGCAGCCGAGGGAGATGCAGAGAAGAGGAATGACCGAGGGGAGAGTTAAGACACCTTGGTGAAGAAGATAACAGGAGAGATTGAGGAATGGAAAGAGATAGAGACAGAGTGCAAGAGAGGCATGCAGGCGTTTGATGGTGCAACCTGGCTATTTTCAGCTTTATTGCTGTGCCCGCAGTCCGGTCTCGGTCCGAGCACAATTCCCTGGTCTGAGATGGAGACAGGCTGGGATCCCCTAGGTATATCGATTCTCGGGCACACTCATTTGGGAGAATCAGAATTGATGAGACCTGCCCAAGGCCAAGGTTTATTTACTTACTTATCTGGTGCCTGCTCTGGCCCTATCTGTCTGAGAATATGGGGCTACCTGCAGGGGCCCAGCAGCTCCCAATGTCCAGGCATGACAACTAATTTGAAGGTATGTTTGTGTGTGTGTGTGTGTGTGTGTGTGTGTGTGTGAGAGAGAGAGAAAGAGAGAGAGATAGAGAGATACTGAACATGCAGCGGGCCACGTACACTGTGAACACCATTAATCAAGACGAGGCAGCCAACACAAACTGACATTTCACAGAGGGGTGTAGTTCCTTTGAGGTGCACTTGATTGTTAGTTTTAGGCTGTTTTTGCAATGTCATTATGAGTCAGTCAGCCTGCTACCAGAGGGATCAATTTAAAACAAGCTATGTGCTTTACTCCCTGCTGCAATGTTTACAGTCTTTAAATTGCACCGTCATCATCTTACTTCTTAATTAACAATGGGGATTTCCAGAGGCTTCTTCTCACTTTGACACTGTTTCTGTCTCATGGCACACTATCTGGTTAATCGAAACTGTACAAAAACTGTGAAAACTACAATTAGACATTTTTCACAGGAATATTTTGTATGCCAGGCGGTTTCTCTGCTGGGAATGGTAAGGGAATTAGTGAATTATTTTTTACACTTTGGTTTTTCTAGATATTATGTGTTTTTTCGTGAGCTTTGAATGCCCTGGTGGATTTCGTACCAGCCAGGGTAGCTGTTTCCATTTGTTTCTGTCTTTATGTTAAGCTAAGCTAACCAACTCCATGCTGTAGCCTTATATTTTGATGGACAGACACCAGAGTGGTATCAATCTTCTAATCTAACTCTCTGCCACAAAGCGATTAAATGTATTTCAAAAAATGTCAAACTATTGCTTTAAGCTTGTGCCTTTATCTTGGGACTAGAAAGGAAGAGAAACCACAGCACCCCTTTCAAAGTAAACAAGTGTTTCTATGCATCTTGTATAAAGGTTTTCCTTCAATGAAATTCCTCATATCCCACAGCCAGACAATGTGTTTCCCCACGACTTGCTATCTCTCTTTCAGCCCTTCCAATCCTCCCCTCCCCTCGTCGCCGCCCCAATCTTGTAAGCTACACAGACTGCCTGATAATTGGATTTCAACAGACAGTTCAAACGGCGGCATGAAATAATTAGCGACAAACCTCGGAATCAATCTAAGACATGATGATCATCTCTCTGGCCTAGCAGGTTTCTCTGGGAGCGCGACAGGAAAATGCATATCAGTTTTACACAGTTTGAAGCTTTTCGTTGCACCTGCACGCATGCACAGCCATGACAGGGCAGGTCACATGATGAATCACTGGGAATTTTCATGTTCGGATGAATGAGTCGGCACATACGTGTTTATTATTGTGCGTGCAAAGTTTGTGTGCACCCATGGGCATTCAATCTATGTTTGCTTTCTGATCTGGACAAATATGTTTGTGTATGTGTGTAGACAGTGATGAGAAGCCCTTCGAGTGTGAACCAGATGTAGCAGAGCATCGATACACCCCACCCCCCTTCCCTTATCCCTTGAGACAGGAACAAAGAGGCCAGACTACATCAGGCAGGCCTTTGATCAGCTCAGCTCTATCGTGTTGCTATCAGTAATTGACAGCCCTCGGATCCCGGATGCTTCTTGTGCAGTGTGCACACATGACAAGTTCTAATGTCCTCCGATATACCATATGGCCTTTGTTTTTCATTGACACAACAGGCAGTTGCTATAATATTTCCATGTGGCTGTCATTTAAAACTCTATAAAGGTTTTCCACTGCAATAAAGAATCCATATTTTATAAATACAAACAACATTGTAATATATGTTGTTTTCTATTTCACAAGAGTTTTAGACAAAGCGTGAGGCTGTGTCGCGCTACACACTCCTCTTTCCAATGAATCTCCCAAGTGGCCTTATCACCTGAGTTAATGTGATGAAACCGATTAGTACCTGCTGCCTAACACTTGACCAGGGAAAATTAGAGCCAGCCATAAAGTGCTAATTCATCTCAGCTGAATCCACCTTCAGATGTAAAGTCGGGAAAAGAATGAAGGACTGCAGCCTGGATGTAAAGTAATACAATTGTTTAGTTTCTACTGCTGCTTTATTGGAAGCAAATTAACCTGCTTTACAGTGGAGAACAGTGTGAGCAGACTGTGAATTTGATCACATATATTATATCTCGCCCTGCTCAACAGAAGAAGTGGAGAGGGGGTACTTTTAAGTTTTTACTCTAAGCTGACTAAATGAGAAAGATTTCAGCGTTGCAGGGCTAAGCAAATTCACTCAGAAAAGCTGTTTCTTCTTGATGAGTTAACAGTGTCAGTGTGTTTTCCCAATAACACTTCACACCATATGAACACACATGGGTCGCAGCGAGAAGTGCACAGCTGCTGAGTTCATTTATAACAATATAAACCAAACAAATAAAAAAAGAAACCAAACTGTTTTAATTGTGCATTACAGTCCACATTTATTTTTAATTCAGATTTATGACAAGCTGCCATTTATGCTAAAATACAACTTGTTCTTCTAATCTTGTTTGATAATAGCTTAATGGTCCTTATTGTTGTTCCACAGCATCGGTGCTGGATTGCAGAGCTATTAGCCCGTCATATATCAAGCCCTCAGTGTCATGTGTAATGGCTAAGTGTTTTGAACCACCTAGTTCAAGGCAGCATGAATCTTCCTGAAGGCTGGTGATTATTAATGACAGTGGCAGCGCAGAGCAGCCACCTTCAATCACACCACAGGTAAATCCTGCTCCCGCAACAAAGAGGATGGCAGGGAAGCGTACTTTAATTCCTTTTTGCCGGGAATTAATCAGCCCCATTTCAAATTTTTCACCCAACCGATGTTAATGCCTTTCTCGTGTGATACTCTAAATAAGAGATTAGACGCCAAATGCATACGCAAACACACACACAAACACACAAACCATTGGACTGATGACAAATGAGGACGCATCGGCTCATTTGAATATCAGAGAGAAAGAGTGCTGTCGTGCCAACATAACCTCCTTCAGCCTGTACAGTAATTACTCAGCACTGGAACACAAGAGGAAACATGAGGTTTATGAAGCATCAAAGAAGGACGGTTTGAAGACAGTGAGAGCAGGTGAAGAAACTTGAGGAGCATTATGAAGGAGAGAAAGGAAGAAGGAGAGCAGAAAGCAGAAGCAGGAAGAGGAGAAGGCAAGGCTAAGTGGACTAAAGGAGGAGTAGAGGAGAAGTTAAGAAAGTTGGAGATGATTTAAGAGGAGAGGCAGCATGTAAAGTTAGCACCATCTTTCTCCACTTTATCGGGCCAACCTGATGGGACAAGCATGCAGGGCAGTTTCCTCTGCAGTTTCATCTGTTACATGAACACCCAATTGTACACACCAGCCACAGACGAAGAGCTTAGGAGCAGCCAATTTCTCTGGATGACACCCTACTTACTGGGCTGTTAAATTTAGCAGTTTTTCTAGCATATTCCTTGAAGCATTATACTCAAAGGTCCCTTACTTCACAATAGTCTTTCTGCCTTCTTTGTTTGCTCTTCCCTCAACATCTTCTTTCAACCTTATACCTGAACGACCCAAAAAGTTGCATGTAATTGCCTTCCAAAATGACCCATGTGACCATTGCCAATCTGGCGGCACTAGATGACAAAGGTCAGGAAATCAACAAACCTATTGAGATTCATCCTCTGGGCACCATGAATATCTCTACCAAACTTCATGACAATCCATTGAACTGACTGATGGGAGAAGACAGGATGTAAGCTCTCCAGTGTCAGTCAGACACACCAAACGATCCACTTAAGAGGTTTTGCGGCACTTTAGCAAAATCATGCTACTTCTGCCTTTGCTTGGAGAGAAAACATCAGCTGCATGACCATGAGTAGACACTTGTTGGGGAAATGTAAACAAAAGTCATTTGAAGCATGTGAACAAACTACAAATGCTGTGAGAACAGCCTTTCATCATTAAACATCATAATGGTGAAAAGATATTTGACATCACCTGTTTTTCTAGCAAACAAGCTTCTTGGAAAGAGGATCTCTCAAGGACGTCGATTGTTTAACAAAGTCTTTTCCTTCAATGCGGCTATTTACCATCCAGTGCTTAAAAAAATAGAGCTGCACAAGAAATATGACATACTGACTTTTATAAAAGGACACTATATTAACACAACATACAGATTTTCATTGGCGGCACTATTGTGAAAATCTGTGTGCAGACACATTACCTTTAAGTACGACACTTCTACCTATTATGCCACCCCCACACACACAGTATAATGAACTCCCATACCTTTATAATACAGTCAGACAGGGCTGCATGATGAGTCGATAATGCTTTCTTATTACTTATTTTGTGAGAATAATTAAATGTGTTGTTAGTTTGCAGACTATTTAACATTACACAGTCAATACTTTCCTCCCCTCCTTTCTCTCTCTTTGTGACTCTCTCTGATACCCTGCAGGTGTCAGATCTCAGTTCCAACTCAACACTTAATGACTAAATTGGAGCAATTAATTACCTTGATCTGTGATTTTAACCTCCACCTCTTCCACCTGGACTCTTGGCGATGCAAACAAACCGGCCGATTCATACTGTAGCCTTGTACCCTGCCTGCTATCGTATTTATCCTCAATACTGCAGCTGTCCTCGAAGCACTGCTTATTTAGACTTAATGAGAATTACCTTCACACAAATGGAAAGAGAGTATAGTGTATGTAAAGACAGAGAATTCACATATGGGATTGAGATAGAGATAAAACAATGAAATATGATTGCACAAAACTGGATCAACCTTGAATTTTATAGGCTACAATAACCTCTCCTCTCCTCGTCTCCTCTGGTCTCCTTTTCTGTCCTCTCATTTCCTCCCCTCTTGTCTCCTCTCCTGTCTTCTCCTCTGCTATCGTCTCCTCTCCTCTCCCCTGACCTCTTTCCTGGCTCATTTCCCTTCATTTCTCATGCACCTGCAGCAGTTTGTCAGGCTGTTTGGCTAATTACCCATCTCATCACAACCACACACAGCCAAAGGCTCTCAGCAGTCCTCATGAATTTCCACTGTAGTGGGACTTTACAGGCATGATCTGCAAATCTGACGGAGGAGCCGTGCATCGCATAATAGGTCCCACTACAACAACTGAGGAAAATTACAGACATGGTCAGTAATTACTTCCAGGAAAAAACAACCTGCTTTTTATATTTCACAAGCAGCGATGGGTTAAATATTGAGGTAATATTTGTGAGTGTATTTATCAGGGCAGCCTGCTCTCTTCCTGGGCTCTTACCTGGTAACCTGCCGTCGCCCATCAAGCCCTGATGGATGCTGTCCTGTCAGTGCAGCCAACTGTTCAAGCAATGGCTGCCTCTCATCCCTCCATTCCCTGCCTGTTCCCAGATGCAGTGCTGGCAGCCCAGGGACACGTTTTGATTTTAATAGCTGCTTCACACATTTTTAATAAAACAATTTTAAATTACTGTCATTTAGGTTATATAATATCTAGAAAACTATAGACACAACTTTTGGATGATAAGAAAATATATTCAAGACAAAACAGCAATTTCACCTGTTTTCTTCTTCTTCCTCTGCTCTGACTGTACTGACTCACTGTCACTGCCCCTGATGGCAGGGGTATTAGCTGGAGGGAAAGAGGAACTCAGAGGCTGAGGTAAAGCCCAAAGGACTGAAGGATGCATTGACATAAAAAAATCACTGAGAAACTGGACACATTTTCCAGCCTGTGGTGTGGGTAATGTGTTCCTGATAGCAGTTCAAGCTCAGTACCGTCTGCCGACTTTTCACACACAATAACTTGAAGAGAAAGTGTCAGGGTCAGCTCACAACATATCATAACAGGATTTATGATAACAGAAAAACAGACGGAGCATTTTGGTGTCACAATGTTGAGAGACACCAGTGGAAGTAGTGGGAAGGAAGTGCAATGTCAACAGGACTGAGCAATATATTGCATTAGACTTTTTAGGAAATGCACTTATTCGAAGTTAGATGAGAAGACTGATCCTACTCTCATGTCTGTCCATTAAATATCGTACAATTTCTTTATTCCCTCTTTATTTACCTCAGTGGCAGATACAGGTCTTTATTTAGATCATGCATTAAAGACTTTTATTTATTTCTTTATATTCCTAATTTCACCTGCTTTCCCAGTACTGCAAAACACCCTCCAGCTGTTGTCTTGATAGATTCAGTAGTGCATTTCCATTGCACTAATCCCATCTGCCATGCCCTAACAGAAATGCCTTTGTCATTCACCAATTAACTCCAGTCGTTTATCAACACTTCTACTAATAAAACATATTCCAGCCTTCCCATTACTGGTAGGCTTTTAATCTGAAAAAGAAAACATTTTAGGAAGTGTTGAGTTTCATTGGTGCCAGTTTTACATCATTCGGGTTTAAACAGAAAAATTGAAAAACTGCCATTTTTATGTGGAAAAAACAAGTACTTCTGTTAACAAAAAGAGCAACTCTGAGCAGCGGTGTGATGAGTATAACATGATTGTTGTTGTAATGATGGAATTAGTGCTATGGAAATGTACATTACACTGAATTTACCACATGAGGTGTTACCTGGCCTTTATTTGTTTGTGCTGGCTACATTCTCAGTCTGGTAAGGAGCTACAGCCATACCATAATTTCTCTCACCTTCAGACAAAGCCAGGCTAGCTGTTTCCCCCAGTTTCTAGTATGCTAAGCTAAGCTAACTAGCTTCTGGCTGAAGCTTCATATTTTGGGTACAGACATGGCAGTATTATCAATCTTCTCATCTAACTCTCAGCATGACAGCAAATCAGTCGAAACATTTCTTTAATCACATAACCAAAAGCATATAATGTGAATTTGGAGTGCTGCCCTATTATTATTATTATTCTGCATGCTAGGTCAGATCTTTTTATTCTTTCAAATTGTGTCTTTATAATATTAAAAAGCTGGTCCACATATGGGCGGGATAATTTCCACCTAAAATATGTTTCTCCTCATCCACTGTGACAGCTACAAGACCACAGAAGAATACCTGCTATCACCTGACAAGAGAAGGATTCAAGGTACAGTAGCTGCATGCGTTGTGCAGTGGGGCAAGGAAAAATACTACTTCAAGCATAGACAGTGGAAAAGGGGTGTGAAATGTGGTGCAAAGTGTTGTGGTGTAGTGTGTCGACACAAATCATACAGGTGGCTGTCATATATGGCATCCGTGGATTTGGGATTTGGGAAAAGGGAGGTAAAACAAACAGATTTGGAGTTATGGATATTTTCCTGGTGTTATTGTTACAATGCTCTATGCAATCGTGTTATGTGTGAAGTTTATAAGAAATAACAGCTTTTGTTTGTAATGTCTTGTTAATGTTATTTTACTGACTCAAACAAAGAAACAAGAAGCAGTGAGACAAAAGTGGAGAAGCCCAAGGTTCCCATTTAACGCTAAGAGCTCATTACATGCTATTTCTTACGTAGGCATTGTATAATTAATGAACGAACATGAAAACCCAGGCTGCTCCAGCATGATGAGTCATAGAGGAAGCTAGCTGCAAACCAAGGTTAGATCCAGACCAAGAGAGATTTAAATGCAACCTAAGGAACAACGTTTCAGCGAGGCCACAGAATGAGCACAGTCACAAAGGGCAACGGAGCATGAACAGTCTTAAGAATTGGTTCATTTCAATACTACAAGCTAATCAAAGATTAGAGCCTGACCATGAATTCCATTAATAAATCCAAAGTATTTTTTGTGTCATCGTTTTTTTAAGGCCCTACAGGAGGAGGCGTCTGCGAAGCTAATTTAACTCATCAAACAATGTTTACTGAGAGAGGAAAAACAAACACCTGGCTCTAATTCAGAACGCACTTCCACGCAGAGGCTGAGCAGAGTGACGGGGGGCTGGAGGGAGCTTTGTTAAGTAAATGATCAACCGGAAGGTTTAATTGAAAGGAACGGAAGAGGGAGGGAAATACGGAGCTGTGGATAAATGGTTGAGTGGAGGGTTGATGCAGCACAGAGAAGTTAAAGAATATAAAACATCTGTTTACTGGGGGAGACGTGCCAGCGGGGGATGTTGGCACAACAAAGAGATCTCTTGTGTTCCTCTAAAGAACAAGTGAGTAAGATTCTTTGCAGGTAGACATGGACTTTATCCAGGTTGACCCATTAGTAGAATAGATTTTTCCCAACCCTCAAATTTAGTTTTAGTTTTGGATTTTATATTTCTTTTGATTTTCCTTTCAAAAGTCTGTGCAGGAATGCAGCTGAAATTGCAGATTGGTTGGGCATCCTGGTGGCCTAATGGATTAAGATGATGGCCAGGTTCAAGTCCAGTTCACTGGATTACGGAAAACTTTGACGTGCTGATGGCACTAAAAGAAAAGTCAAGGGATCACCAAAATCAAAAGGATTGCAACATCTGTGCAAAATGTCATGGCAAGTCATCCAGATATTTCAGTCTGGACTGAACAGACTGTCCAACCAACAGACGGACATAGCCATCCAAAGAGCCATGCTGTTAACATGACAAAAAGAAATTTGCATGGTAAAACATTTGAATACTTCAGGGTGCCAATAATAAGATTTCCCAATGCATACCATATGTTTTCATAATAATTTCCAACCTTCTAGGAGGCCCATGTTTTCACTTCATGTCAGCTCAGAATGACATTCTGTTGTCTAAGCAAGCTGTCACAAACAGATTTGAGAATTGGCAGCTAAAAATGATTAAAATCCAGAAACTATGTTTTTAGGAAATTGAGCTTGGAAGACAAACTATCCAAAGATGGAGTGTTGTAGTTTCAAATTGAAAACCTCTGTAAAGATTTGTCGCTGATAAACATTTTGAATGTTGGACCTTCCATAAATGTGCAAAGGGTTCCAAACTCCATTACCATTTTATGAAAAGAGGCTTATTAGACTAAACGGATTACTGATATCAAACAATTCAGGCCCCTCTATGATTTTCATCCTGTACAGCAGTGAAACCAGTTGTTGTGGGGAAGACAGGAAATCCATCTACATACTTACAGCAAGCTTTGGGAAACGGCAGGCAGTAACCTAAAGCACACATGGTTGGTGCTTAATGGGCTGACACATTCAGGGCTACCGGTCCTTTCAAGAGCTGAGTTTTGAGTTGCATCAACAGAGCTTACTCTCCCCAGCGAAGCCACCCTCGCTGACCTTCTGAAAGGTACCGCTCTGCCAAAGAAAAGCAAACACCTCATTTATCTGGCGGCCAATGCAAAGAGCAAATGCCGCAGGAGGCCCGGGGAGCTGGCAGTTGGATCCGCGGCTGTGACGAGATGAGCAGCCTGAGCTCCTGGCTTTAGAAAAAGGCAATAGCTGCTTGGACATATACTGCTGCTGAATGGCACGCAGGTGGGCAGTTTAAACAAAGTTCAGCCTAGAAATAAAACCAGCGGGGACAGGGGACACACAACAGAGAGTGAACTAGAGCTTCTCCATCTAAAAAAAAAAAAAAAACACCATTTACTGCAGCCATCTATAAGTGCCACTTAAAGTCAAATCGCAGTCTTGAGAATTCATTTACAATGCTAATTTCAGTCTGCATTTTAAAAAGTGCCATTAATCCTGAGCAGCCTCTTCAACAGCAGCAGCAGCCGGGTGGGGTCGAGGGAGAAACAGCAGCCAATTAATGCTATTTGTAATAATACATAGGAAATGACAAACGCTGTGATTGCTCCGGTGTGTGGTGATAGGCTGTTGAAGACGCTGTCCTGTCTGAGATGTTGATTAAGAATAAACAGTGCAATCAAGAAGCGTGATTGCGAGATTGGCCTCTTAAACATGCCAAAGTTCATTTGTGACCTTGATGCGTCGCTTTCGGAGAGATGCGAAGGAGAGGAGGACGGAGACAGAAGAGGGAAGAAAGAATGGGTGATATCCTCATGTCTACGATTTAATGATGTTTGTAGCACTATGACTACACCCAAACACACAGCCCTGAACATGCAATTCCAGAAAAGGGAATCTCTAGCAATGATCCACTGTGCATCTCCACTGGCCACTTTAAATCCACTCCAAACTGCTCCCCTGCCACCTCAGCACTGAGCGTATGAGTGTGTGCAAACTCTGTATCTATAGGTTCTAAGGCAACGAAGTGAAGGTGGGTGGTCAAAAGAAATGTTTTTCCAATAAATCACTAGGGAGCTTTTAAAATCAGTGTGCAGTGCGGCAGGGAGTATTTCTTTCTCCTTTCCCTCTGAGAAACACCTGAAGCACACACAGCTTGACTGCTAATGGCTCAGTGGTAAATCACATCACACACAGTAGAGCTGTCTCGCTATTTGGACAATCTCGCAGTTCACGGGTGCTGCTTGTATTGCGCTACAACAGCCAGGACAAAAAACAAAATACACATATAGTCGAGCATACACAGATACACACAGACTACCCACTGAGGTGAGTGCTGAAACTTCCATTCCACAGCTTCAGACTGCTTTGACCCTCTTGGAAAAGCTTTGGGCCTCTACTGATGAGCCTGGTGGTTTGACATGGAGAAGAGAGGAGGGGAGAGGAGAAGAGAGTAGTGGTGATAACCTTAGATTTCGAGTGTCTCCCTCTCTGTCAAAACAATGAAGGTCACGCTAAGACGAGGCCCAATTAGGGCTCGGCCTGAAACGCCTGAGGTGGCTGCAGCCCTGCAAGCCTAGATGAGCCTTGTGTTTTTCCTTGAGAGTGTGTGTGTGTCTCTGTGTTATGCATTTGGAGTTGTATTTGCATAACAAAATCACCAAGCAAGCGGGCAGTGGAGCATTATGAGAGCACACATCCCCGCAAACATTAAAGCAAAAAAGGGACATCAGCAGACCCTTTTTTCTCTGCTGCTCGCCACTGAGCAAATGGGACACTAATGCAATGACTGAAGTCAGCGAGTAAACACAGATAAGAAGAGTCCGAATAAAACAATGATTATTTACTAATGAACTCACATGAAAACACTCAGCACGGTGCAGCTACAGTAAGCCCTGCACAGTGACAGACAGTGGTCAGTGATCAACAGCTAAGCCAATAGTCCAGTGCAGAGAGTTATCCATCACAGACAGCAGTTCCCCAATCAATCTGAGCACAGAGCTGGACGCTTGGGGATAGCAATGCTCTCGGACAAACCTCTCTCTCTCACTCACACACACACACACACAGAGAAACACACACACACAAGCCAAGTCTCACAGTCAGTAGAGGTGCCCCAAGAGTTCTGAGAACAGTTGCCAAATTTATCAAAGAGGTCCGGGAGCAAAGCAGAGGGCTCCAGCACCACTCACCAAGGGTAATTATCAGGACAGACAGGCAGAAAACCTCTTTAATTACAGCTGTGTGGAAAAGCCCAGAGTAAGTGGACAGAGAAAGGACACACGGGGACGTATTTCGTTACGGTTTAACGTTATGACGGGTCGAGGGAGGAGACAGGGATGCAGGAAGCCTCCATCAGGATAAAAGCAGATGTCTGAATTGGATTGGAGAAACAAATAAAGGCACACACACACACACGCACACACACAACAGAGACAATTGATTAGTACTGACTACTGACAAAGTATATCATATTTTGCATTTTCTACAAAATATTTTCAGTTAATTACAAAACAACTGGTAACCACCCCGACGGTTTGTTTTGAACAGCAAAACTATTCTAAACACCAAGGGGAATTTGTCTGCAGAGCTTCTGCACAAAGCCACAAGATGGTAATTGTTTAACAGCCTTGCACATTCAAATCTGCGAGCACATAAAGTGACCTCTGTATGCAGCTGGGCTATTGAGCTGACCGGGTGGCTGACTTCCTTTTCCTCCTGATTTGGAAAGCAAACAATTGTGTTTTTATTTCTTGGTCTGTGTTGACAAAAATGCAGTAAAAGCAATCTGAATGGAAATTACTCTTTAAAAATGCAATTGTCTTGGACACAATGCGAGAAACCAAATAAATGCAGAAATTGTTGGTCCCTCTAAAAACAAACTCCCGCATTAGGCCCAGTCCATGAGCAGAAGTTTTAAGCCCTTACTTGCTGACACATACCCACCCCTCCACTGCCAGCCGCGGGGGGGGGG